>CM053787.1:818432362-818717362 GCA_028749045.1 Cupressus sempervirens
TAGGGAAAGATACTATTGGCCCACAATGTAGACTGATGCAGTAGCTTTTGCAAAATCATGTGAAAAGTGTCAAAAACATGGTAACCTTGATACATGCTCCAGGTAGGGAGCTCATTCCTTCTATTTCTCATTGGCCATTTCAATGTTGGGCCTTTGATCTTGTTGGGTAGATTCATCCAAACTCATTAGATGGACACAAGTTTATTATCACTGCTACTTATTACTTTACTGAATGAGTAGAAGCTATACCACTTTCTGTCACCTCAGGAAAAACAATATCTTTATTCATTCTGAATCATATCATCTGTCAGTATGGAGTGCCTTTCGAGATTATTACTGATAATGGAGGTCAATTATAAAATAAGGACCTTAAACAACTCTGGAAGAGATTCAAGATTAAACATCATTGGTCCTCCATTTACTTTTTCCAAGGAAATGCTCAAGAAAAAGCATCAAATAAGGCCATCCTAAAGATCTTGCATAGGATAATTCATAAGAGTGGCATAGATTGGCATTTATAGATAAATCCAACTTTGTGGGCCTATCGAATGAGTATTTATACTCCTACTGGGACTACTGCTTTTGCCCTCACATATGGCGCTGAAGCAGTGTTACCTTTAGAGGTTGAGATTCCTTCACTTAGAGTTTCTCTCAAAGGTTTAGTTATAGATGAAGACTACAATGCCATGAGACTTCAAGAGTTAGAACTTCTAGATGAGAAATGTAAAGCATTATTTGACCATATGAGGGTTTATCAAAAGTGCATGTCCAAAGCCTTCAACAAAAAAAGGTCTACCCTAGAGAATTCCAGGTAGGAGATCTTGTCCTATGTGAAAATCCTAATAATCAACAACACAAAGATCAAAAGGGGAAATTTTAACCTAATTGGCTTGAACCTTACAACATTACAACAACTTTTGGGTCTGGTGCTTATTTACTATCTACATAAGAGGGAGAGAAACTCCCTGATCCTATCAATGTCTTGCACCTGAATAATTTTTATCCATGATGCCCAAGGGCATCCTTTGTATATATTTAATGATCCTAAAAAAATCCCAAAAAAATGATATAATTGAAAAATCCAAAAAAATGATATATTTCAAAAATCCCAAAAGATTATATATTGTCAAAAAAATTTAAAATCAGAAAATATCCTAAAAAAATGATAATCTTAGTGAAAACCTAGCAATAGGTACATTGATGTATCTTCAAAAAATAATGTACATTCCAAAAATATAAAAAAATAAAAATAAAATTGCAATAAGATCCAAGTGGTGAAAACTTAGAAACGGGAGTTACTTGAAGCCTTTTGATGCAGGAGCATCTAGAGGTATAAGGGCAATCCTGTGTCACCCAAAAAAATGTACTTAGACTTAGTTTCTATTTCATGTCTTTTCATTTTTGGATACCCATTTAGGTCAAATAAAGGTTCCAACTCTGACAGTTCAACTATCAGTGTGCTAGAAAATCCCAAAAAAATTGGAGCATGCAATTTGGCCATCATTTTGGTGACCTAGAAGGTGTGAATTGGCCAGATGAATGTAATTGTGATTTAGAGCATTCCAAAAAAGGAATCAGGTCAAAAGGCCCCACGGTTTGAAAGTTATTGCAGTTTTTCGAGTTTTGGAGACCTCCTAAGAATGCTTCAAAGTTTGGTTAGGGGCATTAAATGACCTTGAAAAGGGCCAAAAAATGGGGGATGAGTAAAACTTGTCCATAGGGCTATAGAGTGCTTTGAGAGCTTTTCGAAAATGTAAACGGTTAGTCAATCAGAGCTATGGTTCAAAAGTTATGCCTCCCGAAAGTTCGGTTACCATTTTTGGATTCTTCTAGATTTGCGCCGACTTCTAACATAGCTTTTGGAACCTTCTATTTGGTCGGTGGATGCCTACTAGCACTTTCTAGAATGTACTCCTAGTCCTTAACCCTTCGAGGTCTATTTAAGTAGATTTCTGGCATTGTAAAAGGCAGTTCAGAGTGGAGTTTGAGAGGAGGTACTGAAAGGAGAAATTATCTCCAGATTTATGCTATTGTAAGCCCTTAGGGCATGTCTTGAAGTTTATTTTCTCTGTACTATTTTTACTAGCTTATTTTCTCAGTTAATACAATTTCCCTTTTCTGTTGTGACCATTCTATTCTTGGGTTGTGCCCCCATCACCTTTGCACCCCTATTTCTTAGCATGTGTCCTCGACACTTAGCCTTCATCCATCATGCCTTGTCCTTGTTGCCTTGGTTTGGAATTGGTCTTTGTCTTTGTCTAGGGGGCATAGCTATGTTAACTTTGGTCTCTTGGATGTGTTGGTCTTTAGGACACCTCGTAAATGGTGTTTTTCAACACCACCCCAAATGCATTTTTCAATACAACTCCTAACAATAAGTATTTTTCAACACTTATTGGATTTTTTACCCTATTTTTTCATGTGATCTTGCCTAGTTGCAAGAATTTGATCTTTATCCGCAGAACTTAGTATCAATTAATACACTTAGATTTTTAAACAAAAGGACTTATTGCTTCATCTATGTCATGATCATTTCTTTGTGTGATGACTATAATTGATTTCCGTTGAGTGTTCTTGTTTAAAAAGTCTCTTTGATATGAATAGCTAGAGGACTAGGGACATGGGGCATATTTTTCTTTTCTTTCTACTTGTGGGTGTCCTCTTAAAACTCGAGAATGTCTCTTGTTGTCCACTTGAAAAAATTAGGAGATTTGAGGCATCATCCTTGATCAATTTTGCACAATTATTCTTATAGTCATTCTGACATCTATGCCTTGATGCGAGCTTGGTTTTGCTACATTAAATTGGGTAAGCTAACATCAAAGTCATTTTGAACTTTATGTCTTTGATTCTTATGTTAGAATCTTTTCACATTCCAATTTGATATAAATCACATTCATATCTTCATAGTTGTACTTGTGACTATTGATGATTGGTTGATTTTTTGATGTCTGTTAATAATGAACCAATGATGAAAATAAGTCCCTTAGCTTTCTTTCATGAATGATGAACACAAAATCGTATGTTACTGTTGCTCTATTGCATGTAAACCTTTGAATTTTCATGTAGCTTGCATTGTTAGACTTCATGTTACTTTGCATTTCTAGGCTGCATTATGAGTTTGAGAGGGTTTTTTTTCATCTTTCTTGTGGACTTTTAATCAACTATGGTCATGTCTTGATCTTCATTTCCTTATCTTATTTTGTGTTCTTAATCGAAACTTCATAGCTTAAACATTTGATTGATTTTGAGGTGTTCTCTTTCTTGAGGTGAATTCTCTTTCTTCTTTCCATTTCTTTCCACCTCTTCCAAACTTCTATCTTCCATTTGCCTTCACCCCACTTCTTTTCTTCTAATTCAACTTTGGGGCATAATCTTTCATGCTTGATGATCTACCTTGGTTTTGTGATCCTTATGTTTTTCATTTTACATCAAGAACCTTATCTTTAGTTCGATTTGATCAAATTTATCAATTTGTTGTTTCTCCTCCATTTTATTTTGATTTCGATCATGAGGGGGAAATACCTATTAAACTTCAATCGTTGATTCATCTTTATCAATCTTTGTTCTACGTAGAACAACCTTGTCTTTGTCAAGACAATATTTTCATAAATAATTTTATTTTTTGTCTTGATGTGTTCCTAAGTTGACCACACATCTAAGTTGTTTTGTGATCCCAAATCAACCTCACCCTTCAACTTCATTCTTTGACTACATGTGTTCCCAAAATGATCACACATAAGTCAAAGAGGGGAAAATGTATGCACTCTAAAATGGTCTCCTAGACAATGGGCCCCAATTCTTCAATTTACCAATTTCCTAAATCAATTTATCAATTTTCTAAATTAATGCACTACAATATTTTATTGAATCAATTCAAATCATTTTCCTTGATCAAATCACAATTAATTTAATTATTTCAATGTTTCCTAAGGTTTGATCATTTCATCAATAATCTTATTTAATTTTAAAAAAAAATCCTTTTAAATAAATAAAATAATCTAAAAAACTAACAATGACAATCAGAGAAGACACCAAAAATGTGAAAAAATGTGAACTTTGTAATTGAAGAAAAGCGACATAACTACCAAGGCAGGCAATCCAAAATAGGGTTTTTGATAAAACCTAATTCTTAGTCGGTGATGCATTCATGGACAATATCCCAAAACCCTAGTAGGGAAAGGAAAAAGTCAATAACAATTTTCACCAATCCCCCCCCCCCCCTACAAAAATAATCAACATGCAAATTTCAACTATGCTATAAAAATAATGAACGCGTTCTTAGTTTTAGATGAGTCAAATGTCCTAGATCAGCCTGTGCAAAGTAGACAAATAATAATAAATTAGGGGCCACCTAATCAAAAAATCATTACAAGGAAGATAGGACTTTAGACATTGACAAAATATAATGGATATATCAGCACTCGAGCCAAGCTAGACTTGAAGTAGGTCTCTTTGCATCGTATTACTTTGGGTCAAAATAAGATAATTAATCCCTTGGTTAATTCTCAAATTACTGATAGTGGTTTTTCCAAGTTAATCAACCCCTAAGGCTTATATAGTTCACAGCCTATCATTTTCTCTACTTTGAGCCTTGATAAACAAATCTGCTTCTATAATTACACTAAATATGGAGATAAACATAAAAATTCTATGTTCTCTCAACATATAGGTTCTCTATTTGATTCCTACTTCATCCCATTGAATCTACATAAGAGTTACCCTAGAAAGTCTAAGACCACAAAACCCAATCCATTCTTTTCCACTCCTAAATCATATATCCCCCTGCATCTTAGGAATTCTATTTCCAAATATCCTATTCCTCCTGACAACCAGCCCCTCTCGACCATCAGACATACCTCAACCAAATTTGAATGAAAATTTCTTATTATTAGCAATCAAGATAGTGAAGATCGATGGAAGGAATGCCAAAATATTGGCATTTTCACATTCTAGAATGGGCCTAAATTATAAATGAAAAATCTCATCAATTGTATTAAGGAATTCTGCAAAAACTAGGTATCTATCACCACTCAGATAGATTAGTGTATATTCATTGCAATGATGAATTTGTCAAAAAAGACTTCTTCTTTGTCTCTGACTGTTACTTTAAAGGTTTTTTTGTTAAACTCTTTGAGTGGATAGTAAGGAAGAAAGGCTAAATTTTTTGATTCCAACTTAGATATCCCTTCAATCCCTTCCTCCAGAATTAATGCATGTAGAAATTATCAGGAAAATAGGATTTTTAATTGGTGATTTGATTGGAATAGATTCATCTTTTAAATATTGTAATAACATCAAATTTCTAATCAAGCGTAAGGTAAATAACATGGAATTCAAACCTATCAAAGTAATAACAACTAGAGCTATCTATAACTTAAATTGCCACAGAAGTGAAGGAAAAATCCCAAAAATAATTAGACTAAATGATGAGAGAAAAATCTATTACAAAACTCTACAATTAACTATAAACCTTAAAGATACTTTTCCTATGATGAGCATAAGAAATTAAAGAGAGTTTGAGTGGAATTCTATAAATAGGAAAGGCATCCTGAAGGCATTTTAGGATAAAGTAGGGAAAGAAGAGCCAGAATTGGAAACTAGTACAACAAGTAAAGATAAGACTACATGGTCAAGCCCATCTAAAAAGTCCAATGGTAGCCCATCTAAAAAGTCCAATGGTAGCCCACCTAGTATCTCCAAGACAGACCTGGAAAAAGTAGTAGAGCTTACACAAGAGGCTCAAAAAAAGAAACATCAAATTATAGAAGAAGGAAAATTCACAATATCAGAAAATAACAAAGAAAATATTGAACCATTAAATGTGGAGGAGTCTAAAGGAATTCACCCTAATATATAGACTATTGGTGAAGATCAAAGCCCTGAAGAACTCAATAGAGTTAAAGGTAAAACTACTCATGGTACGACTAATACAAGGTGACAAATTTAGTTATCAACAACAACAAAAATTAAGAAGAGATCAAAGAAAGTGAAGAAGGGAAAGAGTACAAAAGTGAATAATGGGGAAGGAAAATCATTAGGAAAAAAGCCAAAGGTTCTAAATAACTTGAGCAATAGTATTGAAGATATAGAAAATAACATACTATTCTTTGATGAAGTTCTAGATCATGGAAAACCTAAGTATATAGAAGGAAAAATGGAGACTCTGCAACAACAGAAAGAAGATTATATGAGCGAGACCTAACTATCTAATTAAGAGGTAATAAATTAGTTCACCAAATTTTGGCAGACTCCAACCACAAGTAAAGAATCTCCTAAGCACACCTCTAGTGAGCATAAGGCAAAGGAAATCGAATAGAGCAAGACTATAGGATCCTTAAAAAAGGATTTCCATGTCTTCTTGAATAAAGATATGACAAGGGATGTTGGCTTGGAAAGGGAAATTTTAGATGAGATTGAGAAAGAAAACTTGGAGCTTTTAACTGATGAACCGATCCAAGTATTCAACTTTGAGGATATAGACAAGAGTAGTGAATCACAAAAAGAGAACTTAATGCAAAGAGTTTTAAAACTTGGTGGAGATGACTACACCTTTGAAGACTTAAAAATAGATCTACTAATCATTGAGGAGGAAGATAAAAATAGTAAAGACCTACAAATGTTTGAATATAAACCATTAACAATACAAGGTAATGGTTATGGGGAAGGAAGTCCACAAAGTCTCCATCAAAAGAAGATAGACTAATGGATTGTAGAAAAAATAATGCAAGAGATGAAAAATGAAGATAAAAATGAAAAAGAAGGAAAACAATATGAAATTACTTTAAATGCATAGGAGAACAGTAAGAAATTGGGTATTCTGATGAATCAAGAAGGGATATATTGTCCAAAGTATGGAAAATTGAAAGCTAAAAGAGGTAGGAAATCTCTCAAGGAACTTAGAGAAGTAGATGGGCAGGAAAAAGAGCAACAAAAGTTTATTCAGTTACTTAATATAGGGAAGGGGAAGATCCTTCCCAGGGCAACATGAAGATCACTACTTGGAATGCTAGGGGTTTAAATGATCCTAGCAAGAAATAATTACTAAAAAAAATCTAAAACAATTTGATTATGAAATTATTATGTTACAAGAAACAAAATAAAATAAGAAAGAAAGAATCAATCTAGAAAAAAAATTAGGTAGATGGAACATTAGCCTACACAAATCTAGAGGAGCTTCAGGTGGGTTAGGTCTAATTTGGAATCCTGGGAAAGTTACTCTTAATATATTAAACTCAAATAAATCTTGGATGAGTAGCAGAGACAAAAGAATTACAACTAACCTATAGTTTATCTTAGTAAACATTTATGGTCCAATCTATAATACAGATAAAAACTCCTTTGGGATCAAATTAGTATATTTATTAATGAATACAATAATGAACTCATTCTTCTAGGTGGTGATTTCAATACTATCTTAAATACATGTGACAAATTTTGAGACAACCAACAAACTTCCCAAGCATCTAAGAAATTTAAATAAAGCTTCTACAAACTAAACAAAATTCATAAACTTCAAGATAGACTAAGATGAGCTCTCAATTGAGAATATGAGCCATTAATGGACTATCTCAATGAGAAGCTCTCTTGTTGAGTAGCTTTGTCTAAATAGATAGGATGTATGCTCAAGCTTATGCTTCAAAAAGGGCTTCAAATGGAGTTGGAATTTGGGTGTGAGTGTATGGTTTTGATGTAAAATGGCTTCTCAAAGTGGCATTATGACTTTACTTCATGGATTGTGTTAAAATGGCTTGGGAGGGGATCCAATTTATAGGCTAAGGGCTTGAGGAATTGAGGGCTAAGATGCAAGGATGGGGAAAAACTCATGGAGGGATTAGATTGCATGAGAGGAGAGCACATGGATTGTGCTTCCTTACAACCAATCAGGGAGTGACACATGTCACATGGTGAGAGGATGGAGGAAAGGGGTAGGATGAGTCAACAAAGGAGGCTCAAGGGATAAAATCTTCATAAAGACCCTCATAATGACTTGTAAGAGCAATAAAAGGGCTTGTAAGAGTCATTTATGACCTAGTGGACTTCATAAAGTTTTATGGTTGAGATATTTTGAGGGTGATGAGAGCAATTTCGACTTGGACTTGATTAGGAAGGTTTTAAGCTTGTTTAGGCTTGTGAAAATTATTAGAGGATGGATTAGGATGGTTTAGGATTAGCTTAGGGATAGGCAAGTGGATGGCATTTAATGAGGCTGGGTGAAGGAGGAGATATTTGTTAACTTTGGCTTGAGTTAGCAAATCTTAACCCATGTTTAGGGAATGTGACAAGGTTAGGAGGGGATTAGGATTAGGTTTAAAGACATCTTCTAGAAGAGTCTAGACTTTGGATGAGGATGAAGACTTTCTAGAAGAGTCTAGAACTTCCTAGGATAAGAATGAAGACTTTCTAGAAGAGTCTAGAACTTCTTAGGATGAGGATAAATTAGATTTTTAGGAAATAAATAAAGTTTTATTTATTTCAAGGGTTTGGGTTGAGGAGATATTTATTAAAACTTTTTTAATAAACATGAGGATTAATATTTAATCTTAATTAAATATTTTGAGTTGGGATTAGGGGTAGGAAATGATGGGATTAGCCTTTAATTAAAATTAAAGAAAGATTAGAAGATTTTGGAAGAGGTTATTGGTCATAAGGAAATTGGCCAAGTTTTGGGCAAAAAATAAATTTTATTTATTTTGGGATGTTTGGTCAATTTATTAATTAAATAATTAATAAATAAGGAAATAATGTTTAAATAAGATTTAAACATTTTTGGGAGGGATTTCTTAATTAAATATTTTTAATTAAGATAAAGGGATTTAATGGCATAAAAATAAATAAATTAATTAAATAATTAATTAATTAATAAATGATGATGTCATCAAGAATTTTTTAGAAAATAAAAATACTTTATTTTCTAAAGGTTTTTTAGGTGTCTACACTTATTAGTAAATTTCTCACATGGGATGTTGGTAAGGGTGATGAAGCTTTATTTTGGGAGGATTTGTGGGATGGGTTCTCTTTAGTAGGTAGCATGGGGCTCCCAAAAAGTATTAAAGAGAAATTAGTTAAACAATGGGGGTGCAAGGTCAGAGATTATAAATCCACGAAAATGATTAATGGAATCACAAGTTGGAAATGAAAATTTGTGGAGAATTTGGATATGGATCCAACAGCAAAAAGAGGTATTAAAAAAAAATCCAAAAAAGGAAAATAAAGCAATTAGATAGAAATGACAATCTCATTTGGGTAGCTTCAAAAGATGATAGGTATAGAGTTAAAAATGGATATAGAGCTATCACTATTTCCCAAAGATGAGAATAAGTGAATATCCCACTTAAACTCTGTTGGGATTCATCCTACCTACCAAAGGTAGGTTTCTTTTTTTGGCTAGCATATCAGAAGAGAATCCTAACGGCTGATAGAATCCAAAAGTTGGGTATTGAGGGTCCATCAAGATGTGTTATGTAGGCAAGACAGTGAAGATACTGATCATATCCTATATAGATGCACATACACACAATATTGTTGGGAATGACTCAAACATATGCTAGGTTGGACCACCCCCACGTTGGAATCCCTAGTTGATTTCCTTAAGGGTTGGCCAATAGATCATAGTAAAGATATATATAGTAAAATATGGAACATTTTCCCATCTATACTTACGTGGGAGGTTTGAAAAGAAAGGAATAGGAGAATATCCTATGATCAAGATATGCAGTCAGTAGAGATTATTGAAAAAATTGAGGCATGCATAGTTGAAACTCTAAATACTCACCTAAGGAAAATTCAGATAGAGGAAGGATCATTCTCAAGTTGGGATGAATTAATGAACAAGAAATGGAAAAATCTAATTAACCATCCACTTGTTTACAAAGTTAAACTTTGGCGGAGCCTCAAGAGTCAACCATAGGTCTATTGGAATTAGTTGTATCATTAATAATGAGTTGGGTAAGTGGATTGCTAAAAGGGCTAAATCCATAGAACCTACAACTAAAAAGCTAGTTGAACTAGAAGCCCTGCAAGAAGGTCTCTAAAGATGCCTAAATTTAGGTCTTTCAAAGATTATTATTGAAGGAGATTCTTAGATTGTCCTAAATGCCATTAGGAAAAGAAAGATGCCAAACTAGGTCTTAAACTCAAAATAGGAAGAAGTGCTTAATATTCTTGACCATTTCATAAATTTTTAGAACTTCCACATTTTCCAGGAAGGCAACAAAAAGGCAGATCAACTAGCAAATAAGTGTGTTGATGGTGAAAATATTTTAATCTATAATGAACAATAGTTTTAATAGGAACTCTTGGCACTCTTTATAGTACTTATTTTTTAATTGTAAGTAAACTAATTGATAACCAAGTATCAACTCTAAATATAACTAGATTAATCACCTAAATAAGCCCTAAGAACAATTCAGATAATTAGGGTCCAAATAATACATCATCTATATTATTAGAAAATTAATTTAACCTATATAAAATGTGTGTGTGTGTGTGTGTGTGTGTGTGTGTGTGTGTGTGTGTGTGTGTGTGTGTGTGTGTGTGTGTGTGTGTGTGTGTGTGTGTGTGTTGGAAATGAGAATAGAGTAACTGAGAGGGGGAGGGGGTGAATCAGTTACTACAAAAACTTTCCACAACCCCTAAGATGTCTGAATATACCCTTGATCTGATTAATATAAAATGATGAAACTTGATAATGCAGTAAATGATAACTATGAAGAACTGATATGTTATCATGCACAAAGAAATGCAACAATTAAGAACACAAGAGACACCAGGTTTTAACGTGGAAACCCAATATGGGAAAAACCACCAATGTAACTAGATACTATTTTTCACTCTTCTGAAGTGAGCCCTATTAGGAGCCAACCCTATTAAAGGTTACAAAAACACACTGTTAGGTGTGACCTTGTTAAAGGATTTAATCACCCTATTAGGAGTGGCCTTGCTAGAGGTCTTTAGAATAATTCAATTGAACTGTCACCTTGTTAGAGGATTTATTGAATGGCTGTTAAACCAACTGTGTTAAGAGATTTTGAATTCACTGTTACAATGGTTAGAAAGAAACAATGAAGTGACCTAATATAAAGTACAACTTATCTTTGCTGATTACAGATCTCTGTTATGCTTGACTGGATCCTCACCGATCAAATGCAACTTTACAGCTCCTTTAACACATTTGATCCTTCATTAGACTTTTCTCAACATTCACCTTATCATTTCATACTATAATTTTCATTCATAACTTCTTTTTTTACAATCTCACACACTTTAATTCATAAATTAAATGATCATATATACCTTTCAGATTATCTTAGTCAGCTCGAATTACTGACTAAACAAACAATTACAACAAACGGCTAAAAGTAATTAATTTGTAAATCCCTATATTGGTTGACCCTGCACGATAAACTTTATTCAAAAAATAATTCCTGTGTTAACCGACTGAGCTCGGTTAATACAACGAACTTTGTGACAATCCTTTAATCATCGAAAGAACTCAGTATGTACTGAGTTTCCTGAGATAACTGAGTGAGCTCGGTGGAAACTATCCTTTGGAGACCGAGTGAAGCTCGGTTAATACTGACTTCTTCATGATTTCTTTGATGACCGAGTGAGCTCAGTGGAAACTATGCTTTGGAGACCGAGTGAAGCTCGGTTAATACTGACTTCTTCATGATTTCTTTGATGATCGAGTGAGCTCGGTGAACACTGTCTTCTCCATGATTCCTTTGATGACCGAGTGAGCTTGGTTGGCACTATAGATTGCATTGCAGATTGTCTGAGCTTGGTGAACTTGAGACTAATGACTGATATGAAATTTGTGTGACATCAAGGACAACATTATCCAACAATCTCCCTCTTTGGCATTGATGGCAAGACAACATGTTATAACAGAATGAAATTTTGAAAACAAGTCCAACAAGATAACAGACTTCTCCCTCTTTCAATAATCTCCCTCTGTTAAGGGACTTCATGGAAAAATTTTCAAATCTCACAAATTTCATAAGGATATGATAGTAAATCTCTCCCTCTTTGACAATACATGCCAAAGACAATAGAAGTTAAGTGAATTGTGATGTACCTTTAGTACTAATTCATATGCAATGATTTCTAATTAAACTGCATCAATAGATAGATCTTCAATCTTGTATGGGTTGATGCATCTCTAGAACTCATTTTTAGTGGACTTTAGATAGGGGAATAGCCCCTAACTTACCTCTGAGATACAAAAATGCATCCTTAGGTAAAGGTTTTGTGAATATGTCAGCAATTTGTTCCTTTGTATGGACATATTCCAATCTAATCTCCTTGTCTTGCACCAATTCTTTGACAAAATGATATTTTATTGCAATATGCTTGGTCTTGGAATGCATCACTGGATTCTTAGATAAGTTGATTGCACTAGTATTGTCACAGAACATAACAACTGGTTCTTTGATCTCCATCTTCATTCCTTGCAATAACCACTTAAACCAAACAATATTTGAACAGTTTACTGCTGCAGCAACATACTCTACCTTTGCTATAGATTGGGATGTACAATTCTGCTTTTTGCTTGTCCAAGAAACCAATCTTTTTCCAAGAAAGAATGCTCCTCCACTTGTGCTTTTTCTGTCATCAAGGTTTCCTACCCAATCAGCATCAATAAACACTTTCAAATCCAAATTACCTCCAAATTTGTACCACAAGCCATAATCTTCAGTTCCTTTCAAATATCTCATTATTCTTTTGATTGCCATCAGGTGAGTTTCTCTTGGCTTTGCTGAAAATCTTGCAACAATACCAACTGCAAGGGCAATATCTGGCTTGGTATGAACTATGTATTGCAATTTTCCAATCATAGATCTATACAATGTTTGATCTACCTCTTTGGATTCATCATCTTTGGTAAGTTTCAATCCAGTACACATAGGAGTTCCAACAGGTTTACAGGCCTCCATACCAAACTTTTTCAATATCTCCTTGATGTATTTTGATTGAGTGATGTAGATGCCATTCTTATTTTGTTGAATTTGAAGACCAACAAAGAATTTTATTTCACCAAAAATAGACATTTCAAATTCCTTGTTCATTTGTTCTAAAAATTCTTTGCAAAGATCATCATGCCCTGTGAAAATAGTATCATCTACAAATATTTCTACCAAGACAATTTTATATTTGGTCCTTCCTTTATATACAAGCTACTATTATCATTAGTTCTTTGAAAACCAATCTGAATAAGATAGTTATGCAATCTTTCATACCATGCTCTAGGGGTTTGTTTTAGACCATACAGTGCCTTGTGTAATTTGCAGACCATGTTCTTTTTATCTGGATCAACAAAACCTTCAGGTTGTTCTATGTAAACCTCTTCTTCCAGTATTCCATTGAGGAATGCTGACTTGACATCCATCTGATAAACTTTGAATCCTTTGTGAGCAGCATATGCAAGTAAGGTTCTGACTCCTTCCAATCTTCCAACAAGAGCAAAGGTTTCTCCATAATCTATGCCTTCTTCTTGAGAGTATCCTTTGCATACCAATCTGGCTTTGTTTCTGGATACTTTACCATCTTCAGTCAACTTGTTTCTGAATACCCACTTGGTTCCAATTACATTCTTATTTTTAGGCTTGGGTACTAGAGTCCATGTCTTTTTCTTCTCTATCTATTCTATTTCCTCATTCATTGCCTCAATCCAACTATCATTTGTCAATGCATCTTTAATGCTTCTAGGTTCAAAATCAACAAGTAAACAAGTATTTTTCAGCTTGCTTCTTTTCAAGGTTCCTTCAGACTTGTCTCTAATGATCTGATCTGGTGCATGATGTCTTTTGACATATTTAGCTAATATAGGTTCTTTGCCTCTTGAATGAGTTTTATTGCTATCTCCTTGTGCTTCAATTTCTTGTTCAGGCTATTCTAGCTCGGTAAGAATTGGCTCAGGCACTTCAGACTTGGTAGACACTTGCTCGATAATGTCTAAATGTTGCTATGGCTTGGTTTGAACTATTTTTAATTCGGTTACTGATGACTCGGGAGTTGAAGATTCTTGAGTGAATAGTATGCTTGGTATAGTATCTGGTTCAATGTAAATAAATCTTCTGTAATCTTCAGGTACCTTTTTGCTTTCTTCTTCAGATTTGTCTGCAAACTCATCAACTTTCACATGTGCACTTTCTATGAATTTGTGAGTGGATAGATTTAAACATCTATATGCTTTGCTTTTGCAAGAATATCCTAAAAATATTCTTTCATCACCTTTTACATCAAAATTTCCTTTTCTAGATTCTTTCAAAATATAACATTTGCTTCCAAATACATTCAGATAACTTACATTGGGTTTGTAGCCATACCATAATTCATAGGGAGTTTTAAATGAGTCCTTCTTCAACTGTACTTAGTTTAAGGTATGAAGTGTAGTGCTGATGGCTTCCTTCTAGTATTTGATAGCAACGTTCTTTTCTATCATCAGGGTTCTTGCACAATCCATGATGGATCTATTTCTTCTTTCAGCTATTCCATTTTGTTCAGGAGTTCCTGGTGCTGAGACCTGTCTTTTAATACCTTTTTCAATGCAGAAGTTGTTGAATTCATGTGAGATGAATTCACCACCTCTATCTAACCTTAAACATTTTAGTCTTTTTCCTGTTTCTTTTTCTACTCTTGCCAAATACCATTTGAATTTCTCAAATGCTTCTGATTTATTCCTTAGATACATGCTAGTCATCATTCTTGAGTAGTCATCAACAAAGAGAATGGAATTTTTTTCTCCAGTATAGCTTTCTATTCCAATGGGTCCACATAAATCAGTGTGCACAATTTCTAATATATCTTTAGACTGATAGTTCTTACTTTTAAAACTAGTCTTTCCCATTTTACCAATCTGACAATTCTTGCATAGACCAACCTCAAGTTTCTTAGGAATGCCTCTCACTTTCTTGAATTTGCTTATTTTTACCAGATTATCAAAATTGACATGACACAACCTTTTATGCCATAACCAACTTTCTTCAATTTGAGCAATAAAACATGAGCATTCACCAAGTTCTAGATAGAACAAGTTACCTTTAGTTTGGGTGCCAGATCCTATCAGCTTTCCTTGCTCATTCAATAGTCTTGCCTTTCCATGCATGAATTCCACCTTGAATCCAATATTGAGTAACTGTGCCACACTTAGCAAATTATGTTTAAGACCTTCAACCCAATAGGCATTATTACATACAAGTTCTTTGGTTAGACAGATTCTTTCTCTTCCTTTTATGAAACAAGGTTCATTATTACCAAACCTTACACTTCCACCATCATAGTCTTCAAACTGATCAAACTTAGTTTTATCACCAGTCATATGATGTGAGCAACCACTGTCTATAATCCATGTATCATTCTTACTTATATGAGAAACAAGTGCCATTTTATCTTCTTCATCACTATCAAAATCATCTTTAATGGCAATATAAACAATTTCATCCTCACTATTATCAGAATCTTTAGAATTTTCAGCCATGAAGCATGATTTCTTACCTTTGTTCTTGGATGATTTGAAGTCTTTCTTGCCATTCCATTTCTTTTCATCATTGTTTTTCTTGTTTGGACACCTTGCTGCAATATGACCAATTTATTCACAAGAAAAACAGATTAGAGGAACTTTACCTTCGTATTTTCCTCTGCCTCTAGAATATTTCTTTGCTAGTAGAGCTTCAATCACTTCGAGGTCATTGTCTAAACTTTGGCTTGATTCATTTTCACTTTCTGACTGAGATTCTTTCTCCTTCTTCTTTTTTCTCCTTGAGTGAGAGCTTGGCTTGAAATGCTGATTCAATGTTCTTGGAGGCTGGAACATAGTTGTCAAAGTTATCTAGTTCAAATGCAGTTAGTCTTCCAACTATGGCCTCAAGATTTATCTGATGATTTGCTTCACACCTTCTTTCCTGAATTGCAGAAACTTTGATTGCATAAACGGGAAGCAAGGTTCTGAGAACTTTTCTTATAACTGTTTCTCCTTTGATATCACCTCCAGATGCTCTGATTGCACTCACACATACTTTAACTCTTTCAACATACTTTGCAATGTTTTCATCCTCTCTCATCCTCATTTGATCAAATTGTCCTCTTAGACTTTCTTCTTTTTCTCTTCTCACATTATCATCTCCTCCATAGATCTCTTTTAGCTTGTTCCACATCTCAAAGGCAGTTTTACAATCCTTAATGTCATCAAATTCTTCATAACTAAGAGCGGATGCTATGTCTATCATCATATTATTGTGAGTCTTCTTTTCAGCAATGTCATTGACAGACAATGTGCCAGGAGGTTCTTCATATTTTTCTTCAAGGTATTTTAGTCCAGTATCACCAACAGTAGCCAGATGAAGTCTCATCAATCCTTGCCATGCAGAGAAGTTATCTCTGTTGAGTTTTGGAATTTCTCTTTTGTAAGACATCTTGATCTTTGGCTTAGATCCTTAAAATCTCTTCTTGCAAGCACCAAAGGCTCTGATACCAATTGTTGGAAATGAGAATAGAGCAACTGAGAGGGGGAGGGGGTGAATCAGTTACTACAAAAACTTTCCATAGCCCCTAAGATGTCTGAATATACCCTTGATCTAATTAATATAAAATGCTGAAACTTGATAATGCAGTAAATGATAAATATTAAGAACTGATATGTTATCATGCACAAAGCAATTCAGCAATTAAGAACACAAGAGACACCAATTTTTAACGTGAAAAACCAATATGGGAAAAACCACCAATGTAACTAGATACTTTTTTTCACTCTTTTGAAGTGAGCCCTGTTAGGAGCCAACCCTGTTAAAGGTTACAAAAACACACTATTAGGTGTGACCCTGTTAAAGGATTTAATCATCCTGTTAGGAGTGGCCTTGCTAGAGGTCTTTAGAACAATTCAACTAAACTGTCACCTTGTCAGAGGATTTATTGAATGGCTATTAAACCAACTCTGTTAAGAGAATTTGAATTCACTGTTACAATGGTTAGAAAGTAACAATGAAGTGACTTGATATAAAGTACAACTTATCTTTTCTGATTATAGATCTCTGTTATGCTTGGCTAGATCCTCACTGATCAAATGCAACTTTATAGCTCCTTCAACACATCTGATCCTTCATCAGACTTTGCTCAACATTCGCCTTATCATTTCATACTATAATTTGCATTCATAACTTCTTTTTTCACAATCTCACACACTTTAATTCATAACTTGAATGACCATATATACCTTTCAGATTATCTTAGTTGGCTCGAATTACTGACTAAACAAACAATTACAACAGTTGGCTAAAAGTAATTAATTTGCAAATCCCTATACTAGCCGACCCTACACGGTAAACTTTATTCAGAAAATAATTCCTATGTTAACCAACTAAGCTCAGTTAATACAGGGAACTTCGTGACAATCTTCAATCACCGGGAGAACTTGGTAAGTACTGAGTTTCCTGAGATAACCGAGTGAGCTCGGTGGAAACTATCCTTTGGAGACCAAGTGAAGCTCGATTAATACTGACTTCTACATGATTTCTTTGATGACCAAGTGAGCTCAGTGGAAACTACACTTTGGAGACCAAGTGAAGCTCGGTTAATACTGACTTCTTCATGATTTCTTTGATGACCGAGTGAGCTCAGTGAACATTGTCTTCTCCATGATTCCTTTAATGACTGAGTGAGTTCAGTTGGCACTGTAGATTGCATTACATACTATCTAAGCTCGATGAACTTGAGACTAATGACTGATATGACATTTGTGTGAAATCAAGGACAACATTATCCAACAATATATATATATATATATATATATATATATATATATATATATATATATATATATATATATATATATATATATATATATATATATATATATATATATATATATATATATATATATATATATATATATATATATATATATATATATATATATAGATATATATATGCATATCTTCTTAGATTATCATGTAGACAACAAATAATTAGCTAGGTTCTTTCTAAATTTGGTTATAGTTTAAATACAATTTGAAAAAGAAGTATTTCTAATTTAGTGTATCCAACTCACTCAAATAGGACTGAAGATTAGAATTTTTTAGGAGAGTGCTTTTCTAAACATTGGTCGATTTTTAACAAGTCTTAGTTTTCTTTGAGATGTGGTTGTATAATCCACCTTATATTCTTAACCACATATTTATTCCCCGAGTTTTATCCATCATGTCACATTATTGTGCGCCATCATGTTGCATCATGATATATATGTGACAATAATTATTGACGTCAGTATTTTAGGCTCTTCTAGATTCTTAACCTAAGTCTACCAGTATGCTCTTTATTCATCATACCATTCCCTTTTCTTTCAATCTAAGCTTCCATCAACCCTAATATGGAAACTAACATTATCTTATTCCATGACTCAAAGGTGTGAACCATGGCATTTTGAGGCAACGTGAAACTAGAGAGATGGAATCAATTATTAAGATCGATAGATGACATGACCAAGATTGTAGTGGGCTATGATCAGACTCTACCTTAATATTTTTAATCCACTTTAGTGTGTGGGTCTAGAAGAGGCTATTGAGCATATAGATGAGAAATTAAGGATTCCTCTCCCAAAAATGTATATGGTGCATCCAACTGGGAGTTTTTCTTTGGCCATCATAACTAGACATCCTTCTCTTGTTATTCGAGAGAACGCTGCATTTTTTTAGGCATGGCCGAGAATGCAGGCCAACATTATGTTTCTTCTTAGGTGGAGAGCAATCATAGAAGACCATAGAAAGGAATGGATTAGAAATTACCTTGGTATCTTCAAGTCTTATATTCATCCGAGCATGGTTCTTGATAATCTAGATGCTCTGGAACTTTGTACCCCTAATATGGAAAAATCAGGTCGGGAAAAGAGTTCCTTTGAATTCCCATGAAATTTCCAGTCTGAGAATCCCAACAACATCTTAGAAATTATCATGGTATATTGGAAATAGGTGTAAGCTCTGGATGACTTTTTCTTGTTGGTTCTATTCGGATGTTTCATTCTATAGTTGGGGGTTTCCCCTATTTTGTATCTTTTGCTCTAGTTTTAGCATTTTGTGTCTGGCTGGCTCTTAGTTTGGTCTTTTCTAGGCCTCCTCTTAGCTTTGTAGGCCTTGGAACTCAATTATGTCAGGTCATGTATGCCTCAAGAATTATATATATAAGTAATCACAACTACTTAATTTGATATAAGAATAGATAATGTATGATCTATTTTGAGTCCTACAAATATAAATGACTATGTTAGATCAATATATAGGATTTTGTTAAATACATCAAGATTGCATCATTTTCAGAAGGAGGTCTGTAAGTCTGGTAGTAATGGTTTATAGCTTGGGTACCCCCTTATCTAAGAATTCATTCTGTAAATTACTCTTGATATAAATATAAATACATGTTATCTTTATAGCAGTTTTTTGATTTATCTTTTACCTCTTGCTTCCTTTGAATGTTTTTAGCTAACAAGAATGTTTTGCTTAGGACAAATTCTAATTTCAACTTTGTCAATTAAATTGGGTTCCACCTTATCTATTTAGATATGTTAGAGATTATCAAGCTTCATTCTATCTTGAGAATTAAATTGAGAAATTTTTTTATGATCCTAATCATTTGAGAAGGGTGAAATAGGATTTCACATTTAGCAACTCATAGTGTTGATCCTAATTAGTTCAAATCCACAAAAAATCATGTTAAGATGACATTAAGTTAAGAAGTAAGGGTAGGAGTCTAACATTATTTATACAAATATTTATAAACAAAGCCCAAGTTAATCTCAGTCAAATACAAGACCTTCATACAAAAACTTGGTTTACTAGGACTTAGAAATTTACAATGATTCTTACTTAGTCCAAAGATTGGTTTTTAAAGATTGTATTATAAATGAATATTTTATTAAGAGCTTGAGAGAAACAACCATCAGTTTCGTTTGATTCAAGTAATCTTGTCACATATATTCTCATAAATTTCAAGCCAGGGACTCAAGGATTTCCAAATCTAATCTTCTTTACTAAAATTACTAACAATATCTTTAAGCTATATTTTTGATTAGCCAGTTAATAAGGTGTATTAATTTCTTCCAATATAGCTATAGAAGAGCGAACTACTAAAAAGATCTGGTCAAATTTACTACTCGCATCTATAACAAAGAATTATGAATGATCGATATAGAGAATGTCAATGAATATAAATTCAGAAGAGGACACCAATCTATCTTTTTGTACTTAATATGAAATTGGGAACTATGGTATGCCGCTTTCAATAATGTAATAATATAGGACTATGGTCCTGGGCAAGACTAAAGGTTTTCTTCTTTGTTCTTTCCTACCAGTGCCCATTTGAATGAAGATATTTTTTTGTACTTTTGTTAATTTTAATATAATCAAGGCCTTTGCCATTCACTGATAAAAAATAAATTAAAATCTTATTTAATTAAAAGAAAATTTATCTTTTAATTAAATAGTTTTATCTTATTTAATTAAAATCTTTCTTTTTATTCAATAATTTTATCTTATTCAATTAAAAGAAAACATCCTTTAAAATAAATAAAATAATCTTATTTAATTAAAATCTTTCTTTTTATTAAATAATCTTATCTTATTTAATTAAATTAAAAAATCCTTTTAAATAAATAAAATAATCTTATTTAATTAAAATTTCCCTTTTAATTAAATAATCTTATCTTATTTTATTAAAATAAAATCTCTCTTTTAATTAAATAAATAAATCCCCACTTAAAGCTCTCTTTTTGATAAAAAAAAATGGATATAAAATCGAATAAATCAAAGTGGTGGGCTTTTTTTCTTCTTACTTGCCTTTTTAGGGATTTATCCCACATTGCTATTTTGAGAAGCCTCCCACCTCCATAGTTTCTTTTATAAGGAGCTCTCTCCTTCTCATTTAGATAGATGTTAGTTGCTATAGTATTGTTATGCTAGAGGTTTGGAGAGCGATTTTGGAGGAGTTTGAGCCTTAGAGTTTGGACATTGGAGCTTCATTGTAACTTCTCTCTTCTTGTCTTCTTCTCTCATGCATCCATGACTTCCATCATCATGCTTCATCCTTGAACTTTCATATTAGCTTAGAGTCATATTTGGTTTCATAGATTAATCTTGCATTGTTATTTCCTTTCATAGATTAGATTTTCTTTCTTGCATTGCTTTGCATTGTTATCATTTAGATTAGCTTGTATCTTCATTTGCATGCATATTTTGATCTTTGAATCTCTCATTTTATGGTGTACTTGCATGGACACAGACTGGGTCAAATTGAGGGCCTTCATTTCAAACCCTTGCACTCCATGAATAGAGAGCTACGAATAACCATTTGAGATCTAATTCTTAAGCAATCTTGGATATAATGACTCATAGAAGTGTGTCAACATTTTAGCACACATTATAATTAAAAGATTTATTTGCAAAAAAAAAGGAATCTTTATTTGATTTATTTCCCTTTTTATCAAAAAGAGAGCTTTAAGTGGGGATTTATTTATTTAATTAAAAGAGGGATCTTATTTTAATTAAATAAGATTTTTTTTTAATCAGTAAATGGTCGAGGCCTTGATTGATTTTATTAACTCAAAATAAAAAGTTACATCAGCTTGACTCCATTCAAATGGGCACTGGTAGGAAAGAACGGAGAAGAAAAACTCCAGTCTAGCCCATGACAAAAGGTCCTATATAATTACATCTTAAAAGGGGCATACCCCAGTGAGACCACAACCTATTTAGATAAATTAAAAAAATAACAATATATCAAGGGGCATACCCCTACCAAATAATATTTGTTTTGGATACATATTATCAATACATTTATCAAAGTTCACATAATCTGGAGTCAAGAACTACCTTTATGCTCATAAACATTTTGATCATAGCAATAGTCCCTCCTTTTAAGCTTCATCAATCAAAAAGGTTAGAAAATGATATAAACAACATTAAAGTGACCACCTTTCATGGATATTGAGATTTGGAAAATCCTATACTAAAAAATAATGATTATCATCATTAAAAAATGGAAATAAAAATAGAATGCTCAATACCTGATGTTCATTTGAAACTATACCTTTAAACAAAGAATAGATTACTTATATTATCATGAAATAATTAACAACAGAGCCTAATCAAAATAGAACCATAAACCCTAAAATCCGTTGGGGGTCTCCATAAAGCCTACCATTCAGATTCAAATTAAACATGGATTACCATCAACGCCAGTTTCATGTTCAAAGTCAACTTCTAGAAAGAGCCACATCACCATTTCAAATCTATTTAGTTTAAAGAGGAAATAAACAATCCTAATAGCCAGCTCTAATCTATTCACATAGCTGATAATAGGAACACCTGATAGAAACTCTAATCTAAGCTTTGGTATGTATTGTTAAACTAACGCCATTACCAAACCCTAATCTAAATAAGAATAACCCTAATCTAAGACTTTCACCAAAGTATAACAAAACTCCAAGTTGATAAGGAATTGGAACTTTAAATGAAGTTTTATCACATCCTCTAGTTGAGTATAGAAATTAGTAACATCTACTATACACCATCTATTCACATCAATAAACTTATATTGCTTTCTCATAAATTGCCCTAGATGCAGAGCATCACTAATTCGAGTTAGGATATCATTGCAAATGATGTAATCCTATCTCCATAAAATGATTACTAAAGAGAGCATGTCGATAAAGCCTTAGATCAAATAAGAATTATGCTTAAACTATGTGACCCTGAATTCAATTTTTTTTAAACAAATCAGACATAAAAAGGGTATTATATGTTAATGATAGAAAGATCTAAAACAAAATTCCAAACAATTTAAACCTGTGGGTATCCATGATGAAATCTTATCAAGTAAACAAAAATATAAAGCATATATCTTATATTCAACAAAATATCTATACATGATTATAGAAGTGGGAACTACTATAGTCATTTTTGATACAAAACTTCATACAAAAGCAGAGTACATACATTATAATCCTTATATATAAGCCATTGTCGATCATATTGTATCTATGGATCAAACTATATAAAACCTAGACTATATATAATTTAGAATCTATTGGATTCATAGACTAAACCCTAACCTAACTTGATCAAAATCCCAAAAGGACAATAGAGGCAACATCTCACTTCTAGAGCACCATGATAACTTCAGATATGTCATTAGGATCCTCTACAAGATAGTTAGAAGGGAACTCCAAGCTAGTCTTCACCTTGCTAGAATTTTCCAAATTTGACGTGCAAAACTCTAAAACATCAAGATTGTCAAAGTTCAATCCTAGTTGAATGTAGGCCTTGGGCAGAGTAAGGTAATTTATTAACCATTCCTTACTATTATCAACTATGATACCTCTCCATTGAAGTAGAAAGTGGATGCTTGCCTCCATTTTGGGCCATTCATGATAAAAGGCCAAACTCTCCCAAATTACCAAAGATAGACATTGGTAGGTAGTTTCCAATTTAGGGGATCTCAAAGGTAGTTTCATATACTTCTCTAGTAGAGGGATTAAAAATTTATCATCAATACTTTTAACAACTTTCTTCATTGCCTTCCTCCAAGTTGGTACAAATATGTAAGAGCAAAGCCTGATGATGGCCTCTACCTCCACATTTTCCCTCACCATGCATCCAATGAAGGAGCTGATGATATCATTGTTGGTCCTCCATGTGAATTGATAGTCAAAGACCCCTTCCTTGATGGCTCTGCATATGGCTAACCATGACATATCATCCATCAGATAGAGAATTTTGTTCCATCTCTCTAGTTTGACATTTCAACAAAAGGCCATTATTTGATTTTCGGATGCATGATAGAGACAAATATTCATTTCCATGTTTATGGTAGGAGGTTAAAAACTGACAATGAAAGTAGGAGAGACACAAATATAGACATAGGAAGCCTCTGGAAAGATCTAGAAGTGATGTCATCGAATGATGTAACATGCTAAACTTGGCATGAGCTGGCCTTAGCATTTATATTATGGAAACATCATTGAAGTGGTCAAAGCCAGTATATCAAATAGGGCTAATAAAGAGGCCAACCCATTTCATGATGGGGCTATAACAAACTATATATGAGGATCATTGCAAAGAATGAGATATCATAGAAACTATGCTAAGACTCAGACACTCCCATTGGAAGCAAAATGGGAAGATCAACAACAAGAAGGTAAGATGAAAGGAGGGAGGGTGGAATTATATATACATATAAGTGTAAATATATAGATATGTTATATATTTATGTGTGTGTGTGTGTATACTTATGCATAATCCTATCTATACTTGTGAATAAGACTAAATGTGAATATTTATCTATAAATGTGTGTGTGTGTATATATATATATATATGTCTGTATGTATGAACGTACATATATGTAAGAATACATATCCAAAAGCTAACACACACACACACACACACACACACACACACACACACACACACACACACACACACACACACACTTGCAAATGTAATTAAAATAAGAGGGTGGGGCTAGAAAGAAATAAAAGACCTCCATTAAACTAATGGAGATGAATAATCCTTTATGATTAAGGAATTGACCCCATCTAACCCCCAAATTGGCTAAATTATCCACTTTCTTATTGCCTTCCCTATATATGTGACAGATCCTGCTATCTGCAAACATATCTAGGAGAGCGAGAACTTCTTCTAAATTCAATTTGAGAACCCAATTAGGGGAAATTTTATTTCTAATCACATTTAATATAATATGTGAATCTCCCCCTATGATGACTTTAGATAATTTTAGCTTGTGACACAATTGAAGTTCTTGTTTCAAAGCTTCTAGTTTTGCAAGATTGTTAGAAGTAGGTTGGATAGACATAGCTTTTTTAGCTATCTAGTGACTAGATTCATCATTTATGATGCATCCAATGTCAGCTATGCCAAGATTGCCTTGGGTAGCACCATCAAAGTTTAGTTTAGCCCAACCATTCGGAGGAGTAACCCATCTACAATTAACTCTTGCCTCCTTACTATTCTTTAGGTAGAAAAGTAGGGGGTTAATCAATTTTGACCAATTCTTCTTCATTTTCTCATCCCATATAGAAAAGGAGCTTCCTCTTTCTAGGAATTTCTAAGATGTGAATTTGTAGTTTCTACAATGCTAGCTTCAATTTTTATAATTAGCTCTTCATGTTCCAATACTAGATTACAGAAAATACATAGATCCCTTTCCTTCTAAATTTCCCACATTAGAATGGAAGGAAAAATGTTCCATAATTTATTGTAAACACCCTTGACTTGGTTAGTGGGCCATCCCTTGAGGAGAATAGATAGAGAGTTTGGGAATGGAGGTGACCACCCCAACATACCTCTAAGCCATTCCCAAATTTTTTGGGAATAGGGATAATTGAATAGGATGTGGTCAGAGTCTTCACTGTTATGCTTACATAAGACACATCTAGATGGACCTTGGAAACCAATCTTACACAACCTATCCATAGTCAAAATTCTATTTTGAAATGCCAGCCATAAAAAGAATCATGTTTTTGAAAGACACAAGGAGCTCCAACATAGCTTGAGTCGAATATCCACATTGTTCCATCTGTGGGAGACTAATATGGTCCTATATCCATTTTTCATGCTATAATTACCATCATTAGAAGCTGCCCATATGAGTTCATCTTTCTTCTCTGATTTGCTAATCCTTCTATTTTCTAATAGCTTTTAATAAACTTTAATCAATTTAGCATCCACATCCATATCCTCCAAAGATTTCCACACCCATTTAGATACACCATCTTCATAAACCACATCCCTATAGTCATAGACTTTGTTTCCCCATAAAGTAATTAATTTATCTCTGAGATCCTTTGGTATGAAGCTAAGGTACAATGGGGGATGACCATCCCATGAATCTTCCCAAAACAAGGCCTCTTTGCCCTTACCTACAACCCAAGTCAAATACTTTGAGATCAAATGGTGAAATTTTAGCATAAAGTTCCAACATTCTGACCCTTTCAAAGGATTTTTCATCCTAAAAATTGATAAAGGGTCATCCTTATCAAGATATTTATTGTATATTATCTTGGCTCATTTGTGATCTTTATCCTTATAGAGATGCCAAATGAGTTTAGCCCCTAGTGCTTCATTTTGCCATTGCAAATTCTTGATCCCCAAACCACCCAAATCCTTAGGTTTAAAAATGTTCTCCCATTTAATGAGAGCCATTTTTTTGTCCACTTCACAATCCTTCCAGAGAACATTCTGCATTCTAGATTTGAATTTGAGGAGGTTCTACTTGGATAATGGTAAACAAGTTAAAGGGAAGGTCAGAATGGTCGATAATATAGATCTGATATTAGTACATTTTCCAGCATTTGTAAGCCATCTATCCTTCCAAAAACCAAGCTTGGTATCCATTTTTTCCAAGGAATTGCACCATACCTTGCTAGATTTTGAACCTTTCTCTAGGGTGATTCCCATATGCTTACAATGGAATAGACCTTTTTTGTAACCCATGATTTTGTAAATCTATTGTTTGAATGTAGGTTTCTTATTTATAAAGTAAATATCATATCTAAGCTCATTAACTTTTTGATTAGAGGCTTCCATGTATGCTTTAGTGATGGATTTTAGACAAAGAGGCTCATCTATCCTAGTTTTTCCCAGCAAGATAGTATCATCAACATATTGTTGACGAGTGATATTGGACATGTTTTTTTGTGACTGTGATTCCTGAGATTTTTTGCTTATTATGTGCATCAGTTACTACTCTCCCAAATGTTTCTACCATGATGATGTAGAGGGAGGGGGATAATGGGTCTCCCTTTCTAATACCTCTTGATGTATCAAAATAACCTTCCAGTGTACCATTGATGAGAATTGAGATTTTTGGGGTGGATATGAATTTGTAATTGAGGTTGATCCATTGATGGGAGAAGCCAAAGACTTCCAAGACCTTATAGAGAAATTTCCAATCAACCATGTTGTATGCTTTTTGGATATCCAATTTCATGAACATACATGGCTCTTTGTTCATACACACTGGATGGATTGTCTCTTGAATGGTAATTATACCATCTAGAATAGATCTACCTAGCATGAAGCCCATTTTTTCTTCTCATATTATTTTAGGAAGTACAACCTTTAACTTATTGGCTAGGATCTTGGAAAAAACTTTATACACAGTGTTGCATAAAGCGATTGGTCTGAAGTCTCTCGGGGTTTCAGTTTCTAACTTTTCTAGAATCAAGGTGAGGAATGAATGATTGATCTCTAATAAAAGGGAACCCCCATTTCTCAATGCTTCAATTTATTTCCAAAGATCTATGCCAATGATATCCCAAAATTTTTGAAAAAAGAAGGCTTGAAATCCATCTGGGCCAACAGATTTATCCAGATTCATGTTGAAAACCACTTGTTTGACTTCTTCTAATGAAATAGATTTATTTAGAACCTTATTATCTTCCAATGTGATGATTTGAGGAATCACTTTAAGTAGATTAGCTTGTGCTATTCTATTTGAACCTTCATAGTTGTTTAACGTATTCTGGAAATATTTAACAAAAGTATCTACAATTTCACTCATTTTATCTGTTACAACACAAATGATTTTTTATACTAGTTATTCTACTCTTTGATCTGTTAAATAAGGTGGAATTGTGGAAGTATTTTGTGTTTTGATCTCCTTCATCTAACCATCTTTCTCTAGATTTTTGTCTCTAGAAAATTTCCTCTTTGGTTAGAATATCCTCTTGCCTTGTTAATAGATATTTTTCTAACATGTAGCTAGCATTGTGCATCCGTTTCTTGATCACTTATGAGTTTAAATCCTTTAGTTGCTTTTCTATATCTAACTTTTCTTTAAAAATTTTATTGAAATGTTCCTTATTCCATCTGAGGATTTGTTCTTTAAGCATCTCCATTTTGACAACAAACATGAACATCTTAGATCCTTTAAAGTTATCCTGTGCCCACCATTCTTTAATGTTATAAATCCTTTAGTTGCTTTTCTATATCTAACTTTTCTTTAAAAATGTTATTGAAATGTTCCTTATTCCATCTGAGGATTTGTTCTTTAAGCATATTCATTTTGACAACAAAAATGAACATCTTAGATCCTTTAAAGTTATCACGTGCCCACCATTCTTTAATGTTATTAATAAATCCAGGATCTAGGAACCACATTTTCTCACATTTAAATGGATTCCTAACAGGTTTATGTGGCTTTGTAAATTCAAATCTAACTAGAAAGTGATTAGACCCAGTATTGGTAGCATAGAAGAGTGAAAATTCAGATAATTGGCATGCGGGTCTCCTTTTAACATGAACCTGTCAAGTTTTTTAGCAATGTATGCAAAATCTTGTCTCCTATTGTTCTATGTATAAATCACATTGCTAATTGGTATGTCAATCAAAATATGAGAATTGCACCATACCTTGAAGTCCTTAGAAGCTTGTGATAATTGCTGATTACCACCTACTTTTTCATTAATATTTAAAATTGCATTAAAGTCTCCTCCTAATGAAAATAAATTATCTTTAAAATTATCCATAAAAGAGTCAATTTCTTCCCAAACTGATTTTTTACTAAGGTTGGTAATAGGCCCATAGACATTAATGAGAATGAATTTGAGATCAGACTTTAAGCTCTAAACCCAGCTACTAATCCAATTGCTACTTATATTTAGGATATTTATGCATATTTTCTTGGGGTTCTAGAGGATCCCTAAACCCCCTGAAGCCCCTATTGATTCTTGAAATACTAAACTCCAGAGACCAAACATTTTATCTAATTTAGAAATTTCTAACTTATTTAGTTTAGTTTCCTTGATGAGAACAATGTCAGAATCAAAGGATTTGAGGTTATGTTTTAATAACCTCCTTTTGCTAGGGGCATTAAGACCCCTGGTATTCCATGTAGTGATCTTCATATCTTCTTGGGAAGGCACTTCCCCTTCCCAGCATTAAAAATCTAATCTATCTTTTGTTGTTCTCTACTATGCCTATCTACTTCCTTGAGATCTTTTAATGATCTTCTACCTCTTTTACCTTTCGGTTTGCCATAGATGGAAGATTTAATCCCTTATTGATTCATGTGGATCCCAAGTTGATGTAGGTTTGATTCTACCACCTTAGCATCATAAACCTTTTCTTCAGAATTCTTTTCCATTTCTTCCTGTACTAGTTCTTTTAGTATCTGATTCAAGAGGCCAGGTTGTTTCCCTAAGTTTGAGTCTGAACCCACTTTGCTATCTTTGCTGATAACTTTTTCCTTTTGCTTCAAATATAACCCTTGCTCTTTCATCTAAGATTGGCTTAGATTGTTATCCTCATTTTCAATATTTAATAAATCATTCCTTAGGTCTTCACATGTGTAGTTATTCCCTCTTAATTTGAGGATTCTCTAAATCAATTCCACTTTTTGTGCATTGGTGCTTTCATTAATATTTTCAACACAAAAAACCTAAACTAATTCATCAGCTAGGTGGTTCAAACTATCTTCTTTTGATTTTGATATACTCAATTCCCCCATTCTTGGATCCAAGATGTTGTCCTTATTTAAGAAATCCTGAAATTATTTTATTGGTGCCTTATCTATTATCTTTGTGTTCATGTCCTCATTCTGTTGACTGCGAATTGGAGTAAATGGAGAGCTCATTGTAGTTGCTAGAGTTTTCCAAAACTTGTATAATTTATTGGTAACCAGAGATAACATTTTGTCTTCTAGTTCCTACAACTGACTATGTTCCAATTTTCTTGTTTCCTTTTGTATTTTAGATATCTCTTCATTTTTCTCGTCAGAGTTGAATAACAAATGATTCTCAATATCCTATATATTACTTCATTTAGTATCCCTTTTGATTACTTCTTATTTGGAATTTAAGATCTTTCCCTATTCAACACCTTCACATGCGAGATTTGAATTAAGTTTAGGGGGCTTTTCATAAGGTGTAACATCTTCCTTTTTCACCTTTGCAATATCATTGTCAGAGTTTCCATTTTCTTTTTCTTTATCTATCAGTTGCTATTGATGGAGTTGGGGCACTCTATCTCCAATCTTACTTGAACCCTTGTTGATTTTTGATGTTTTTCTTTTCCTTATTGAACTTTGTTTTTTGAGGGACTGACCATCAATTACCAATTCTACGTTCTCCCCGTGATTAGCAACTATGATCAATTTAAGCCATCCTTTGTCTGCTGGAGGATCCTCTATCTATCTAGAATATATTTCTTTTGTACAAAATGGCTCTATCTAAAATTCATATTTATCTTATGAATTTTCAAGAAATTTTTGATCTAGATACATTTGGTTCCTTTTTTTCTTCATTATTCTCATCTAGGGAAACTTACTTCTAAAATCAAAAGTGAGAGGAAGAGTTTTGAGTCTGATTTTGTTGATATCATCTATTTTAAAAATCTCTAATATTTTGCCTTGATAGATTTACAAATTAAGGTCATATGAGGCTTTGCTAGTAATTAATTTATTTTGCATCTTTGTTGGGTGATTGAAATTGGTTTTGATGAGAATTTTAACATTATTACAATAATGATATGAAGAATCAATACTGATAATTTCCCCAAATGCAGATACTATAGAATTGAGAATATCTAGTTGAAGCAACTTCAGAGGCAGAGAAGGCATATTAAACCACCAAGTTGGAATCTTACATTCTAACTTTTCTATGCAAAAATCATGAGACCATTCTACAAATTTGAAAACATGACCATTAAAGAAGCATTTAGAGACTGAAATGAATTCTTTCTTTATAGATTCATCTTCACAGTGTATGTAAAGAATCCTATCTAAGAAATGAAAAATACTTACTTGTTCCTCATAATTTTCTTTGAGCCAATCATAAAGAAGGGGGAACTCTCTCAGGGGGCCATTCCAAATTGTAAATATTCCTCCCTTTTGACACTCAACCCAAGTCTCTTTGACTTCTTTATTTGTAATAATTATGGGATTGTCTATGAGTTTAATTGAGGATTGCAAACTAGAGTGTATCTTAGGGTTTGGTGAAGGAAGGGTGTTCGAGTGTGCTTACCAGCAGTGTAGGGGAATGTAAGAAGTCATGGAAATCAAATTAGACATAGACTGACTTCTTGATTTTTCTAGCTGGGGTGATGCAACAGGTGTGTGAAGACTTGCTTTGGGAAGTGTCTCATGGAAATGGGGATGAGCATATTTGGTTAAAATGAAGATCCAAAATTGGTTATCTAGATGTTCAATAGTGAAGACTGGTTGGAGTTTGAGAGTACTCGAAAGATTTGAGAGAGGGGGATGAATTTCATATGTGGCTTCCTGGTGCTTGTTTATCTTCTATTGTGTTCGAATCCCCTCATTCCTTTAAAGGCTATGGTGTTTACCCTCTGATTTTTCTAGAATGGCAAAGCTATTTGTTGTTTCTCCTGCAAATTTAGTTTTATGCAGATCTTGGATGGCCATGGGAAACTACCTTTTTCCTTGATCAGTAGATACATTTTGCCACAAATTTCCATTTGGAAGCAATTGCCTAAAGTTTCTTCTTCTAGTTTTTTTGAAAAAAGGACTACCCTGCATTTTTTGTGAGTCTGTGGAAATTCATCATTTTTCTCTCATAAATAAGATTATTTTATTTATTTAAAAGGATGATTCTTTTAATTAAATAATATTATTGATGAAATGATCAAACCTTAGGAAATATTGAAATTAATTATAATTTGATCAAGGAAAATGATTTGAATTGATTCAATAAAATATTGTGATGCATTGATTCAAGAAATTGATAAATTGATTTAGGAAAATGATAAATTGAAGAATTGGGGCCCACAATCTAGGTGACCATTTTAGGGTGCATAAATTTTCCCCTCTTTGACTAATGTGTGATCATTTTGGGAACACATGTAGTCAAAAAATGTAGTTGAAGTGTGAGGTCAATTTGGGATCACAAAACAACGCATGTGTGGTCAACTTAGGAACACATCAGGACAAAGAATAAAATTATTTATAATAATTTTGTCTTGACAAAGGCTACGCTATCCTAGGTAGAACAAAGATTGATAAAGATGAATCAAGGATTGAAGTTTCATAGGTATTGTCCCCTCATGATCAAAATTGAAATGAAATAGAGTTGAAACAATAAATTGATAAATTTGATCAAATCAAACTAAAGATAAGGTTCTTGATGTAAGATGAAAAATATAAGGATCACAAAACTAAGGTAGACCATTAAGCATGAAAGATTACACCCTAGAGTTGAATTAGAAGAAAAGACGTGGAGTGAAAGCAAATTGAAGATAGAAGTTTGAAAGAGGTGGAAAGAAATGGAAAGAAGAAAGAGAATGCCTCAAAATCAATCAACTATTTAAGATAGAAATTTTTGATTGAGATCATGAAAGAAGATAAGGAAATGAAGATCAAGACATGACCACAGTTGATTAAAAGTCCACAAAAAAGATGAAGGAGAACCCTCTCAAACTCATAATGTAACCCAAAAATGAAGTCTAATAATTAAAGCTACATAAAAATGCAAAGGTGTACTTGCAATAGAGCAACTGTAAGATAGGAGTTTTTGTTCATCATTCATTAGAGAATGCTAAGGAACTTATTTTCATTATTGGGCTATTACTAATGGACATCAAAAAATCACACAATCATCACTAGTCACAAGCGCAACTATGAAGATATGAATGTGATTTATATTAGATTGGAATGTGGAAAGATTCCAACATAACCATCAAAGACATAAAGGTAAAGATGATTTCGATGTTAGCTTACCCAATTTAATGTATAAAAACCATGCTTGAATCAAGGCATAGATGTTGGGATGAGCATAATAATGGTCATGCAAAAACAATCAAGAATGATACCTCAAATCTCCTAAGTGTTTCAAGGGGACAACAAGAGACACTCTAGATTTTTAAGATAACACCCACAAGCAGAAAGCAAAGAAAAATATGCCCCATGTCCCAAGTCCTCTAGCTATGCATATTAGAGAGAATTTTTAAACAAGAACACTAAACAAAAATTAATAATAGTCAACACACAAAGAAATGATCATGACATAGCTCAAGCATTAAATGTTTGTGTTTAAAAATCTAAGTGTGTTAACTAATACTGAGTTTCGAGGATAAGGATCAAATTATTGCAAGTAGGTAAGATCACATGAAAAGATTGGGTAAGACCAAACCAATAAGTATTAGAAAAGCACACTCGATGTCAGGGGTTGTATTGAAAAATACAGTTGGGGTGGTGTTGAAAAACAATATTTATAAGGTGTCCTAAAGACCAATGCATCCAAGAGACCAAAGTTAACATAGTTATGCCCCCTAGACAAATAGAAAGACCAATTCCAAACCAAGGAAACAAGGACAAGTAGTGATGGAGAAAGGCTAAGTGTCGAGGACACACACTAAGAAATAGGGGTACAAAGGCCTCAAGTAGGGTCCATTTCCAGGTTTTCACCACTTGGATTTTATTGGTATTTTTTTTTTTGAATTTATAATTTTTTTTTGGAGATACATCAAAGCACCTATTGCTAGGTTTTCACTAAGATGATCATTTTTCTAGGACATTTTCTGATTTTTAGAATTTTTGAAAATATATAGTTTTTTTGGATTTTTGAAATATATCATTTTTTGGATTTTTGAAATATATCATTCTTTGGATTTTTGAAATATATAATTTTTTAAAATATTTTTTCAAGATGAATAAATATATACAAAGGATGCCCCCAGAAATCATGGATACAACTTCTTTAGGTGCAAGACATTAATAGGATCAGGGAGTTGCTCTCCCTCTTGTATAGATAATAAATAAGAACTAGACCCACAAGTTGTTGTAATGATGTAAGGTCCAAGCCAATTATGTTCAAATTTTCCGTTTTGATCTCTCTATTGTTGATTCTCAGGATTTTTATGTAGGACAAGATCTCCCACCTGGAATTTTCTATGGTGAACCTTTTTGTTGAAGGCTTTGGATGTGTACTTTTGATAAACCCTCATATGGTCAAATGATGCTTTACATTTCTCATCTAGAAGTTCTAACTCTTGAAGTCTTATGGTATAGTAGTCTTCATCTATAATTAAACCTTTGAGAGAAACTCTAGGTGAAGGAATCTCAACCTCTAAAGGTAATATTGCTTTAATGCCATATGTAAGGGAAAAAGGAGTAGCCCTAGTAGGAATATGAATACTCATTCTATAGGCTTACAAAGCTAGATTTATTTGTAAATGCCAATCTCTGCCACTCTTCTGAGCTGTCCTATGCAGGATCTTCACGATTTCCTTGTCTGATGCTTCTGCTTGACCATTTCCTTGTGGAAAGTAAATAGAGGACCAATGCTATTTAATCTTGAATCTCTTGTAGAGTTGTTTAAGGTCATTATTTTTTAATTGACCTCTATTATCGGTAATAATGTTGGAAGGCACTCCATATTGACAGATGATATGATTCAGAATGAATAGAGACACTATTTTGCTTGAGGAAATAGAAAGTGGCATAACTTCTACCCATGTAATAAAGTAATAAGTAGTAGTGATAATAAACTTGTGTACACCTGATGAGTTGGGATGAATCTGCCCAACAAGATCAAAGGCCTAGTATTGAAATGACCAGTTAGAAATAGAAGGAATGAGCTCCCTACCCAGAGCATGTATCAGGTTACCATGTTTTTGACACTTTTAACATGACTTTGCAAAGGCTATTGCATCAATCTGCATCATGGCCCAATATTATCCTGCCTTAAGAAACCTTCAAGCCATGAAAAGACCATTGGAATGTCCCTCATAGATGCCCTCATGGATGTCAACTAACGCTTGATTGGATTCTTCCTTTTCTAAACATCAAAGAAGCATTCCATCTAGAATCCTCCTATACAAATAACTAGAGATAAGGGAATGGCAAGAGGCATTTTGGACAAGGTTTCTGCATTCAGATTGGTTAAAGGTTTTGAGTATAATGCCATCATGAAGGTATGAATAAATGGCACCATAATGAGATGACTCATGACCAAGAAGGGTGAAAATAACATGATTTTTTTGGAAATCATAGATAGGGTGATGTATCTCTTCCATTAGGAATTCAAATTTAGATTCATGTTGCTCTAACTGAAGAAGTAACTGCTTTGTTTTCTACTCTAGGATTTTGTTGAAATGTAACAAATGTGAAATATCATCTCAAGGAATCAATCATTTTCTTGTAAGGTACCAGTTTCTCATTTTTTGTTAAATATTCATCATTGACTTGGTTGATTATCAGCTATGAATCCCCATAGATGTGTAACTATGTGATTCTCCATTCTATGGTCATCTTAAGTTCATTTGTTAAAGCTTCATACTCAGTAATGTTGTTTGTACATGGGAATAATAACTTGTAAGATTTAGGAATCATGTACCCATGAGGAGAAACAAAAAACACACAAGTTCTTGAACCATGTTGCATAAAGGATCCATCAAAGAGCATCTTCCATGCTCTTTCAGTCATATACATGAGGTGCTCATCTAGAAAATCAACTTGAATAGGTGCATTATCTTGTATTGGGAAGTCAACCAATTGATCTACTATGGCTTGTCCTTTGATTTCTTTACGCTTATTTTACTCAATGTCAAACTCTTAAAGGATCATCATCTATTTAGCAAGTGTACCTATGAGGGCAGCCTTACCTAGTAAATACTTGAGTGGATTTGTTTTTCCTAGGAGGTGTATAGTGTGCACAAGCATGTAATGTTGCAACTTTTGGGAATAAAACACAACCACCAAGCAAGGTTTTTCAATACTTGTGTAGTTAGCCTCATATGAAACAAGAGTACGACTAATGTAGTATATTGTTCTTTCTTTCCCATGTTCATCAAGTTGAGGTAGTAATGCCCCTAAGGAAGATTCTATCACTGCAATGTATAGAATAAGTGGTCTCCCTAGGATAGGAGGCATTACAAATCGAGGATTTTCCAAGTACTTCTTGATTTGATCTATGCTCTTTTGATAATCCTCATTCTATACACATTTGACTCTTTTATGTAAGCTCTTGTTAAAAGGTTGAGCTCTATCTTCCAACTATGAAATTAATCTCCTTATGGATTGAATACATCCTTGAAGACTCCTAATTTGACTAATATTTCTAGGAGGTGGCATATCCATGATTTCCTAGAAATTTTCAGCTTCTACCTCTATTCCTTTTGATGAAATAATGAATCGTAGTAGTTTTCTAGAGGTAACTCCAAATGTACTCTTCTTAGGATTTAACCTTAGTTGAAATTGTTCCATGTGATCTAGAATGACTTCTAAGTCATCTGAGTGTGTGTCTCTTTTCTTAGACTTAGCCAAGGTGTCATCCACATAATCTTCCATGTTTTTATGCATCATATCATGAAAAATAGTGGTCATAGCTCATTGGTAGGTTGCCCCTACGTTCTTTAATCCCAAAGGCATAACTTCCAACAATAGGTACCCAATGCACAAATGAATGCAGTATTTTTTTGATCTTCATGAGCTATTTTGATCTGATTTTATTTGGAAATACCATCCATCAAGGAATAAATCTCATAACAAGCAGTCATATCCACTATCATGTCTATATTGGGAAGTGGAAAGTCATCCTTTGGGCATGTTCTATTGACATCTCTAAAATTTGTACAAATTTGAATGGTTTTGTCATGCTTAGAAATTGGTACAATGTTTGATATCCATTCAGTATAGTCAATGACCCTTATGCATTTTGCACCAAGTAGTTTCTTTAATTCTACTTTCACTAGGAGCACTATGTGAGGATGCATCTTTCTCAATTTTTGCTTAACCAATTTGATACTTGGAGCTATGGATAAGTGATGCATGATAAGATTGGTGTCCAACCCTGACATATCTGAATAAGTACTAGCAAAATTTATCTTTTATTTTTCATAAGAACTCAATGTAAGATTATTTTTCTTGTGGTGACAAGGACTAAGCCAAACATACCATCTGTGGAGTCTCATCCTTACCCAAATTGAATGCTTGTGTTGGTTTGATAAGTACTAAAGATCTATCTTGAAAATAGTTAGGGAGACAATCAAGTTCTTTATCCTTATGTGCCTAAGAGAGGTTTTCACCCTTCGATACATCCTTTCTTTTTACATTTTTTGGTTTAGACACTGCCACATAATGGCTTTCGCCATCAAAATTCTTATTCTTTTTCTTTTATTTTCTTTTTATTTTTTGGCTAAGGTACTTGATGTCTAGCTCTATCATGTTGGTAGCTGGTGCACTGGTGGAAGAGACTAAGGGTTCAATGACATTCAAGTAATAGGCTACCTCATAGTCATTTTGAAATGTTAAGATCTCAGGTTCTTGATATCATTTGGACCAATCAATAAGGTTAGGATGAACAAGGGGAAAGTCAATGACTGGTTCAAGGTTGTGAATGTGAATGGTTTCATCTCTGGTGACCAAAAAGTCAGAGTTTTTTAGGTAACTTCATAAGCTACCCAAATCAAGATTTGTCCTAATAAGTGAAGAATCATCCACTAAGGCAACATGTGAGTTCATATCCTCTTATCCTACACGTGACTTTTCAGCTACCTCAAGTTGTGAACTATAAGAGTGGATGACATCAACATCCACGTCAACTATGGAAGGCTCTAAGAAGAAATCCCATTGATACTCATGTGAACTTGCTTATGAAATTCTACTACAATGCTTACACCATGAAGGCTTGGGATGCCTGGATGTGGAAGCTTGAATATCATAAAGGGTAACAAATTCTCTTTCTATTAAACTATCTAAACTTGATTCATTTTTTTTCCACAATTGCAACTTTCTCACAAGTGACTATAGTATTTGAATTTTCCCAAAGGAGACTAGTGGAAGGAACCCAATGTTCACACATATCTTGTTAATTTTCCAAATTAGGTACATATTCTGGTTCATCTTCACTACTTGTCTTCACAAGAATAGGAATAGTGTTCTTATTATTTTTTGAAAATCCTAGGCCAACCACCTCCTTAGACGTTTGTCCAAAAATAATAGGATCAAGGGGTTAGGTTCTAGTATCTAATCTATGACTTAGAGGGCCATGTCCATGATAGCCCATTTGTTTGACAAAATTATATCCTCTTCCATAGACCTTAAGAGAGGGAAAGAAGTTCTCATTGTGCATATATTTCTCATCTCTATAAATCTAGTCTCTAATAGCTACATCCTCTTTCTCATCTTGAATAGGCACTAATGACTATACAAATGTGTCAAATAATTTCATAGCTAAAGAGGAAGGCCTCATTTCTTGTGAAGGTTTTCCATAAGACCTAGGTGAAATTGGTAATGTTGTAAAGAATTTGAGTTGATACCCTCCAATGCCAAGGTCTATTGATTTGAACTTGTCTCTATATTCAACTAAAGTTGCATCAAAATAATCTACTTCTCTATTGAAGGGAACATGAGTACTTGCTGAAATTGAGTTGATAGATAAAGTATTATCACCAGGTATACAAATTTCTGCTCTATTGTAAGGGAACTTAACACATTGATGACATGCAAATGTCACTACTTGTATGTCTTGAATCCATTTTCTACCAAGTAATATATTGTATGCAAGGGGACCAACGTCAACTCTTTGAAATAAAATATATTTCTCAATAGGGTTAATCCTGATAGGAAGGGCAGCCAACCACTTTAAACTTCTTTCTACCTCATCATAGGATTTGATAGTGATCTTTCTTTTGGTATATATAACTTTTTGAGAATAACCCAATGTCTTTAAAAGACTCAAAGAAAAAATATTAAGCCCAACACCCCCATCTATCAACACACACCTAAAACAAATTTTGTGAATCATGACTTCAATATGGAGAGCAAGGTTATGTGGGTGGCTCAAAGATTTATCATCTTCCTCTAAAATGGTGTGGTAATGAGGGCTAGCAATATGATTAACCATGTTCTAGAATTTATCAACATCCAATTGTTGGGAAAACATTCACTATGCACAAATTATCCTCAAGGACTTGCTTATATCTTGGAGACAACTATAAGAGCTCAAAGATTGAAATCTAAGCTTGGGTTGTTTACAATTGATTAAATAGACTATAGTTTGACTTAGGATTGACTATTGGTTTTGAGGTAACATTCTTAGATGTCACTTGATTTGGCTTACTTGGTTGACTTGAATTGGGTCCTCTAAAGACAAGGGGACCTTGACTTCATGTGACAACATTGAGACTTTGAGATGACAGTCTAGAGTGAGGATGCCTTCACACCAAGATGGGTTTTTCATCAAAAATAGGAGGAGATTCCATGTCTAGATTATAACCATTAGGATATTTATTTCTCATCATGTTGACAATATTCTCTACATTCACGTAGGTGTAATTTATCTTAGCTTTTCCATTCTTATGTTTAGAGGTTTCCCCCTTAGCATACTTGGGAAAAGGTTCTTTGAAGGCATTTTTATCAGCATTAGTGTTCAATCCATCCACTTGAAGCTTATCATTCTCAATAAGATCCTGAATGATATGTTGGAGTCTCCCACAATTTTCAATATTATGTCTAGTGTTGTTTTGAAACTTGCAATAGGTTTTCTCATCCCACTTCCATGGCTTAACCTGAAATATATAGAACTTTGTAGGATCAAAGGGACACACCAAGTTGTGAGCAATAAGCTTTGTTTATATCTCATCATACGATTCACCAAATGTTGCACAATTTTGCCTTTCTCCCTTTGGCCTATCTTGGTATCTTGGCTTACTTCCTTGCTGATTAGAACTAACCAAATGAAGGAGACCTTGATGATTACATATGGAGGAGTCCACAACTCCATCATTGACCACTTGTTTACTTCAATATGAATTCTTTCCTTTATCTTTTTTGTTGTTAATTTGGCCATTGTTGTTATTGTTTTCATGTTTGACCAAAATTTCTTGTTATTTCAAAACATCCTCAATTCTAAATTTTGTTTCAACTATCATGTCAAAAGACTCAAAAACCATCTTCTTAATTTCATACTGCATTTCATGAATCATGTTGCTAATAATAATTTCAATCTTCTCTATTTTAGGGATAGTCCTAGATTAGCGAGAGAATTTTCGTCTCCATCTTTATAAGAAAGTGACAAAGGATTCTCCTTGATTTTTCTTTGTATTACACAAGTCCAATAGGGTGATAGATCTTGAAAGGTTGTATGCAAAGTGTTGAACAAATCTCTGAAAAAGCTCTTTGAAAGTCTTAATAGGAGGAGTTATGTTGGTGAACCATTCCATTGTTTGACCCCTTAAGACTCCTTGGAAAAAATCTCATAAGTTATGGGTATTCATGATGAAATTCAAAGCTCATGGTATATAACTAATGCACATTATCACTTGGATCTCCATTCCCATCATACTTGTCATATTGGTGGATCTCAACATTCTAGGAAAGTCTTTCATATCAAAACTCTTATCAAAAGGGTTAGGACAAATCAAATCAAGTGAGAAGGAACTCTTAGGTGCCATAAACCTATCCATCATAGTCTTCACTTGATTAAACTATTCTTCCAAAGATGGATCTTGCCTCCTAATTTTTTTGTCGACATCATAGTTGTAGGGAATTTTAGTGTTGTTATCAATTAAATTCTTTAGGAATACATATTTTTTTTGATATACATACTTCTCCACACACTCTTGGAAAGATTAATTTTTTTGCATTCTCATGAAATCTTGAGAGTCATGGTCAAAATTTGAACTACCTCCTCCATATTTTGAACCATGGTGAGCATGTTGTGAAGGTTGTCTTGAAATCCTAGGAAGTGTTGGTCTCCTATAATGATCATGTCCTAAAGCCCCTCTTGCTCTAGGGCTAGGAGATCATGAAGTTGTTCTTGAACGTCTTCCATTTGATGGAGTCTTAGGAGGGGTGAACATCTTGCTCAAGTGTCTTAAGTCCATCATTCATGTATCTTGAAGGTGTCTTGAGTGATGAACTTGGTCTTGAATATCTAAACAAGTTCTTAGTATATGTTGCATTCACATGAGTGCCATGAGGTTCATCATCTTGGTTTTCATGTTGTGATGGTTCTTCTTGATAAGCCTTTCTCTTATATCTTTTTTTCCTTTGGTGTGCATCCAAATATCTAGTTGATATAAGGGGTGAGATTGAACAATTTTCATGAGACAAACTGCCCAACAAAATAGTATCTCAATGTTTTTCAAATATGTCATCGAGGAATTCATCCATTTCTTCTGTCTCTCATTAATTCATTGTATAACTCATATCCATATCTGAGCAAGAAGGTACTAAGGTTGTACTCAACTCACTAAGGTTACTCTTGGGATCAAACCAAACTTCTAAGTTTTTCCTAGATGATTGATCAAATACGGGTTCTTTTCCCTTACATCTTTGGTGAGTTTGAACTAAGGGTAATTGGTTAATTACTACTTAAGGTCACTTTCCTTGATCTACTTGATATAATTTTGTAATCAACATGAAAGAAAATGTACTAGTTGATATGACAACCCTAAGAAATGTTAGTACCAAACTAGGATAGTAAAAGCACTCACTTTTCCAATAAAGAGATGATAAGATATAATTTTTGCAATAGGAATAAACTAACATTGCCATAGAGGTGCCCATTACTTTAGGTGAATACCCTAGCACATATGGATCATGGGGATGATTTACCCTAATTATAATTTATTGAAATTGAATTGGAATGAAAGTGAATGGACAAGAGATTACTAATACTCTCCAAGCATGTTATCAAAGAATTCAAAGGTTTATCTTCTCAATAAGGACAATTTCTAACACACAAAATCCAAGCAAGGTCACTTGTAAAATCAAAGTTACTAATTCAAGAGATCAAAATACAACAATCCAAGGTGAAAACAAGCTTCCAACAATGGGGTAAGTGGCCTATTTTGACCCAGATCAACCAAAGAGGACTGGAAATGATAGAATAACAAATCAAGAAAAATTTTGACTTGAGAACTCAGTTTTCTTGTTCATTTTAATTGACCAACTAGATGCATCAATAGATTTTTGTCATAAATTAGGCACACAAGACACCACTGAGGGAGTTCAAGAAAATAGCTACAAACAATGAGCAAGAGACAAAGCAAACTTGCACATAAATAAGAATAATGTCTTAGTATGAATCCAATTCCTAGAACCACTACTTTATATGTTCTTTGTTAATCTCAGACTTAGTTTTTCCAAGTGAGTGTCTATACACTTAAGTCATTTAATTAGTTCATGCTGAACAAGTAACATATGTCAAGCACAACATGTAAATTTAGAGCATGTTGAGTAAATAGTAAGTGTCAAGTCACTCATGTGCTGAGTCATTCAAGAGCCGAACAAGATAGTACATGTTGAGTGGTTCAAGATTCGAGAAAGTAGTGCATGCCAAGTCATTTAGATGTTGAGTGACAGTATTGAAGTCACAATATGTGTCAAGCACTAGGGACTTCAAATGTTGAGTAACACAATTTTGACATAGTTTTTAGTGTTGGCACAAAATACTATGTAAACCATTTTTGAGCTGACCTAGAGATTGAATTACAATATTTTGGTGATAAGGATGAATCTTATTTTGGAATCCCTATGTATAACATGCACCCAATCAAGTAAAGGGAAGGTTTAAGCAGCAGTATGGATGAATCACAGCTGTTGATTCATACCTAACCCTAAGTCACCTAGGTCTTCTTAAGGAGGAAAAACCCTAAACTTCTTATAAACATTGAAGGGAATGAATGAATGATCTAGGATAGTTGGCATGAGAAAACCAGGACATTCATGATGATCAAGGCATTATTATCTAAATTGCAAAATCAGTTAGAGGAGAATAGAAGAAGGAATTAGTGAACAACAGAGAGACATCTAATCAAGAAGGATCAAGTACACAATAGAATAGAAGTGATCTATCATCAAGCATCAGAGTACTAATTGTAGGATCATTACTTAGACATTCTAATAAGTGAATCAGTTAAATCTCTTAATAGAGTAGTCCTAATAAGCTTTATTGAGATTCTTTAATAAGGTACTTACTTAATTGTGAGTTGAAGTCCTCTTACTAGGTACACTTCTAACAAGGTGAGACCTAATAGTCTTTATAAGCCTTTAACAAGGTAGACCTTTCACAGGGAAGATCATGGTTCATGATCAAACATTGTAACCTTCATTAAATATACTTTATTACTACAATAGTGAAAATTTGTGGGTGTCATCCCCACCCCAATTTTACCTTCTCATTGGAGGGTTTTTGGGTAATCATATTTGGTGTCATATATGTGTGAATGTTTTCTTATTTACGTGCTTTAGATGTATATGCTTTACATGGTATTTCAATTTACTAATTGAATATGAGAAATGTATGTGTGGTGAATATTTTATTGGTCAAATTTTAAAGTATTGTTTCACCCCCCTCTCCCCTCTCTAAAGTTTACCTTTTCTATTGTAAATTCCATTAATTGGTATCAAATCATAGTTCTCTGAAAGTGAACCTTTGCATCTTTGAGGAATGATCTTGGAAATGGAAGTTTACAAGTTGGGAAAAATCATTGAGAATTATGAAATTGAAATACAACTCATTCTACATAAGTTGGATGAAGCAAGAGATGATCTAAAGAAATCATTGAAGAGAAGGAAATAAATTTATATTGAGGAGAATGACACACAATATAGATAGATGAACACTACTAAGCTATTTACAAATAACAACTCCAATGAATTTGATACAACAATTTTAGATCTAATGGAAAAGAATAGAACCCTAGCTAAAGAGATCAGAAATCTTAAGATAGAACAAGAATCTCAAGCCATATCACTATGTGAGGTGACCAAACAAAAAAAGAAAGCTATGGAAGACAAATTCATGACTGAACATGACAAAAGATTTTTGAATAGTAGACTGGAAGAGAAATCACCAGAGGTAATTAGGATTGCTAACATGCAATTATAAGCTTTAGGTCAAATGATGAATGCAAACGACGAATTGAATACCTAGGACATTGAGATAAAATTATTAAAGTTGCAGAATGAACAATTGAGCAATGACCTAAAAAGGGAAAAGGAGCTTGCTGAAAGTTTCAATAAACCAAATGAAGCTATCAAATAATTTAAACAATTGATGAGTTCTCCTAGATAAAACAATGATACATATAGACTGGGATACACAAGTACTAAAGAAGGAGAATCATCCAAAAGTGTTGAAGAAAGAAGTAACAAAGGTAAGAACTCAAAACCTAGTTGTCATAATTGTGGTAACAAAGGGCATACTACTAATGTGTGTAGGATTAAGACTGTAAATCAAAACATTAAGTAGAAGAACATTGGTCATTGCTATAAGTGCAACAAACAAGGTCATCAGGCACATGAATTCAAAAACAAGACCATGCAAACTCAAATATTTGAAGGATATTGTTATAACTATCAAAAGTATGGACATAGAGATTTTGAGTGTAGATCCAAACCAATGTGGTCATCAAGCAAACAAATAAAGGTAAAGTAGAATGGAAAATCTTATAACTAGGATTATAAGAAAAGGCATAGTTGTCACTACTATCAAGAGTATGGACATGTTCCTAAAAACTATATTAGGACACACTTTGGGAGTGACTACAAAAGGTGGTTGAGTCAAACCACATGTTTTGGTTGTTTGAAGACTAGTCACATTAGTTGATATTGTCGAACAAGGTCAAATCCATCAAGTTGTGATTTCAACAAAGGAAAAGGCAAGGCAAACATTGAAAATGTAAGAGATGAGATGAACAAGACATGGAAGAAAAAGGAGGATTGCAGTGCATCAAGTGCAGAAGGGATCACTTCACCCAATGGGTTAGGTGATTGGGAATCAAGAGGTATGTGGGACTGATATCAAAAGAAATACTATAGATCAATTCCAAGGATTTAGTTTTGAAAAGATTACACATACATGAATAGAGATGCAAACTGTTATTAGAAATCAAAGAAAAATCTTTATAAGTTTTGTTAGTTTTTCATGTTGTTGTTGAGCATGAAAAGTCTCCTATGGATGCTGAGTAAAATATTAGTGGATGTCGAGTTAATGAAGTTGGTAATTAGAGGCCAAGCTCATAATGGTTGCTGAGTGAATGGAGAGACATGTGGATGTTGAGTAGGCCTAAAATTAGTTGATGCTGATCTTATAGATATGTAAGCACTTCACATTAATTACAATATTTTAAGGGATATTTGATCAATTTCTACTCATTTGACATCATTTGAATTCAAGAAAGGAAGAAAAGAGCTAAAGGAAATTTGGAGATTACCATCTGAAGAGTTTGCAAAATATTTGAATAGGCGATTGACACCATTTCATTAGGATTCGTAAGGTATTCATCGTGTGTTGAGTTATGCTATTTCATATATTGTAAACCCTAAATTTATGTGATGGTGTCTAGTTCTTCCAAAGGGAAAGTAGTAAAGGGAAATGACATTTTAACTGTTTAGTTAATCAGCAATGAGATTAAGCAACCTATCTTTAAGGCTATTGTAGAAATAGCATATAAACAGGACCCCTCTAGTGTGTTATCTATGATACCACCATGAGTTTTAATGATTCAAGATTCAAAAATTGTTATACTTGTAAGATTGGAAGTATTGGTGACATCAAAATAAGAGAAGAGTATGGAAGAATTTGTGAGAATGGAGCTTTGAAAGAACAATAAAAAATTATCAAGAAGAAAGTGTTAACTCATGCCCTAGAATTCCCAAATAATTTCAAAACTGTGTGGATTAGGATTGTTTTAAGTAGAATACATGACAGCTCAGTGTGGCTAGAGAATGAGCTAGTCAAAATTACAAAGGAAATCATTCATAGGGTAATAGGGTATCCAACCCTAGATCAGCCAAAGACTATGGGAAGTGAGTCTAAGGTAGTCATTGAGAATAACATAGGGGTTGTGTGTAACAAAAGGGGAATGACAATTGATACAATCACAAATCCCTTGATAGCCTTTGTAGTGAGGGTAATAACTCATAAGTTTTATGAGTCAAGTAGGCTAAATAGTGTACCTTGCATTGTAGTAGACATGGGCTATAAAATTGTGAAGAAAGATCATACTTATGATCTTTTTGAGTTGCTATTGCAACGACTGATTGAAAATTTGGGAGCAATAAGGAAAAAAAGAGTACTCAATGTAAATTTGGATCTATTTTAGTATGTATTTTTTTCTATGTGTAGAATACACTTCCTACTTTTGGCAAGGTTGTATGGAAGATAAATAGATGAATTGCAATACAGATTGGAGAGTTCATTGAATAGTTAGGAAATAACTTTGAGTCAGTAATGACTACTTATTTTGAGGATTTCAAGCAATCTACAAAGAAGAGATTAAAGATACCAGTCTCACTAGTGGAGAAACATTATGATGATGTTTTCTTCTTGGTTGACACTAATTATACATATGTGCAAGCAGTAATTCCTAGAGTGAGATGGCTAAGGCCATTAAGATATGAGATAAGTGTTTATGAGGCCTCTGCAAAGATCACAACATCACTTGCAAAAGAAGTGGACAAAGAAGCCAAAGCATTTGGTAACTATGAACTGGCCAAATCTAAAATTACTATGGAGTTTAAGACTACCTTTGCAGTTAGAAAGACGAAAAAATTAGTGAAGAAACTAAAAGAGAAATTTGGCGAGGGAGCCGAGGAAGAGGAAGAAAAAGAAGGTGATGATGAAGAAGAAGAAATACAAGCTCGAGCACCACTGGCGCTAACACAAGGCCAAGGAGAGGATCAACAAGAGGAGGAGATAGAAAATGAAGAAGGTTCCAAGGGTTAAGAAGTCAAGGAAGCACGTACTCTTATTGAAAAGAAGAAGAGGAAGGAAAAGACACCTATATTGAAAAGACCAAAGAAGGTTTCAAAATCAAGTCAGCCCAAACTTACAACACCTACCACAAGGGCTAGTACATGAGTTACTGCATAAAAGGCTAAAGAGGTAGCCAAGCCTAAAGAGAAAGAAGATGGACCATAGAAAAGACAAAGAAGAAAGTATGTTTCTTAGGCTAAATCTAATAAGGAGAAGACTAAATTTGACAAAAAATAGCCAATTCCAAGTGGTGAGGCATAGTCCCTCCTCAGAATTAGATAACTTATGTGAGAACATTAGAAATATTTTTGAATTGTCAAGTCTCTCTCACATTGAATTTCATAACCTTGGAAAATAGAGAAGAATAAAGTAGAGTAGGAAATATATGCCATGATGGCTACTTTAAAGAAAACTCCTCTAGAAATTTCCAACTCCATACCTAAGAGTTTACATAGAGTTGAACAGAAATGACACTATTATTTAGACACTGAGAAGAAAATTAGGGAGATAGCTCTCACTCAAGTTATGCCAAAACTTAGCAAGGCACAAATGTCTAAAGCCATAACAAAATATGTTGTAAGATTTGTACCTAAATATAGGGCATTCAACATATTACAAAACAACATAGAAGATGTTGTACTAAAGGCCAAAGAAATGTGGAAGATTACATATGGACTATCCACAACCAAAGAAGGTGAACAAGAGCCTATTGAGATGAAAGATGATGAGGAAGATGAAAATGCAAAAGAAAAAATTGAGGGAGGCAATGATATGGATGTTGATAATCAGGCAGCAACTGAGGAAGAGCAACAACCAGATTAGAGTGTACAAGATACACAAATGTCAAGTATCAATCCTCCACAAGTAATTAGTGCAAGTACTAAAACTATAATAGTAAAGGATGTTTCTAATCCTATTGATCAAAACATCAACCCCCTAATAGAGGAAGATTTGAAAAGGATACTTGACCAATCCACACTATAGGCCAAATTATTTGATAATCCTATATTGGCAAGTGTTGATGAAATTCAAAAGGTAGAGTCTATGACTAGAGGAGAGGAAGTGAAAACAAAAGAAACATCTCCAATCACTCCTCAAGTCACAAGTATACAAACTTCACCACATTTAGTTGTATATCAAAGGAAGGAGACAACAAGATGCACTGTCTGAACACCTATGGATAACACTCCAATCTCAAAAAATGTACAAGAACCTAAAAAAGACAAGGTTGAGACAATTGGAGTAGATAAGATGGAGACACTAGTCAATGATGAGACACCAAGTCAAATAGGTTAGGTAGCTATACCTGCACCTACAACATAAGATCAAGGTACAAATAAAGTCAACAAGGTAGAAAAGGACAAGCCTGAAGAGAAATATTTGATAACCAAGTCAAAGGAGCTAGAAGAAATTTAAGCATTAGTAACATTACTAGTATTAGGAACTCCTTCCATTTAAACTCTTTAGAGGCCGAGCATAGATGCAATAACTTTGCAGTTCTCAATACCAAGTCTTAGTTCATCAAGGGTAGAAGAGGTAATAACCTATGGCGATGTAAGTCTTGATGAAGAAATTGTATTTCCTAACTTTGATTATGTAGAAACAACAATTGAGAAGATGGGTATACTTCAAGAAGCCCTAGCTAGAAAGAAACTTCAAGAACCACTCAGAAGGTAGCATAGGAAGAAGCAAGCTCTGATTGAGATCAAAGAAATTTTCTCAGATGCATTTAGCCTACCTACTCCAGATGAATCAAAGCTAATCATTGAACAATTGGCCAACATAGTAGAAAAAATAAGTAATATAGACCTTGATACTAATGTAAAATTGTTCAAATGGTGTGAGAAGAAGTTCTAAACTAGAGTAAATGAGAAGATATCTAGTAAAATTACACTCAAACAAGTTGCATTGGAAACTAAGATAGATAGTGTGAAGAAGGTACTAGAGAACATTTTCTCTCTATACACAAAATTTTATAATCCTACATTCTTCACACAAGAGATAAGGAATCACATCTTGAGCTTGGAAAGTCAAATGCAGTCATCTAGAGCTCAATTGCTTATGAATCTAGCTCAAAGTGAGAAGCATTTCAGGACCCTCTTGCAAACCCAAAGTTAGTTAGCAACTTTACAAGTAGATAAAGCCAATATCAGGGCTAAACTTATTAGCATCTAATCTACATTAACTCCTCATATGGATATTCTACACAAGGAACTAGGCTATGTAGAAACACTCATGAAGAAAGATCCCAATCTTTCTACATTAGATGGCTTAGTACACCTTTCTACTAAGATAGCCATCCAAATTAAGTCTTTGGAGGTAGAATGTGATAATTGGGATGTAGCTCTTAAGATTATTTTTGAGGTCCATAAATCCTTTTTGGAAAAATGCATTATTAGTGTATAACCCATTGACATCAATGTCAAAAAGGGGGACTAAGAGCTAAGGGGAAGTAAGACAAAGTAGAGTAGGAATGGGGGAGTAAGAGAAAGCAAATAGAAAATAAATAAGAGAAAGAAAATAGAAAAAAAAGAAAAGAGTATCAATTGAGGCAAGCCTACTCAATAGGAGAAAGATATAGAATAAAGTAAAGAATAGACTAAACAACTCAGCGGGAGTTATAAGCTTTTGAGGTATAAGTCATGTTGCAAAATTTTGATATTTTGAAATTTTGTATAGACGCTGAATAAGAGTATTAATGTATAACCAATTTTTTTTTACACTCATGTCAAAGGGGGAGATTTCTAATCTTAGATTTAGTTTTTTCAACTGAGTGTCTATACACTTAAGTCATTTACTTAATTCATGCCAAACAAGTAACATATGTCGAGCACAACATGTAAATTTAGATCATGTTGAGTAAATAGTGAGTGCTGAGTCACTCATGTGCTAAGTCATTCAAGAGCCAAGCAAGATAGTATATACTGAGTGATTTAGCAACCAATCAAGTAGTACATGTTGAGTCATTTAGATGTCAAGTGACAATATTGAAGTCATAGTATGTGTCGATCAATAGGGACTTCAGATGTCAAGTAACACAATTTTTCCATAGTTGTTGTATGGGCACAAATTACTATGTAAACCATTTTTGAGCTGACCTAGATATTGAATTATGATATTTTGGGGATAAGGATGAATATTAAGTTGGAATCCCTATGTATAACATGCACCCAATTAGGTAAAGGGAAGGTTTAAGCAACAATATGGATGAATCATAGTTGTTGATTTATACCTAACCCTAAATCACCTAGGTCTTCTTAAGGAGGAAAAACCATAAACTTCTTATGAGCATGAAAGGGAATGAATGAATGATCAAGGAGAGTTTGGCATGAGCAAACCAAGATATTCATGGTGATCAAGGCATTATGATATGAATTGTAGAATCAGTTAGAGGAGAACAAAAGAAGCTAGAGGAGAACAAAAGAAGCAATGAATAGTAGAGAGACATCTGATCAAGAAGGATCAAGTACACAATAGAATAGAGGTGATCTATCATCAAGCATCAAAGTGCTAATCGTAGGATCATTACTGAGACATTCTAATACATGAATTAGTTAAATATCTTAACAGAGTAGTCCTAATAGGCTGTATTGAAATCCTCTAACAAGGTGCTTAATTATGAGTTGAAGTCCTCTTACCAGGCACACTTCTAACAGGGTGTTGAAATACTCTAACAAGGTGAGACCTAATAGTCTTTGTAAGCCTTTAATAGGATAGACCTTTCATAGGGTAGATAATGGTTCATGATCAAACTTTGTAACCTTCATTGGATACAATTTATTATTGCAGTAGTGAAGATTTGTGGGTTTCATCCCAACCCAAGTTTTACCTTCTCATTGGAGGGTTTTTGGGTAATCATATATGGTGTCATATATGTGTGAATGTTTAATTATTTACATGATTTAGATGTATATGCTTTACATGGTATTTCAATTTACTCATTGAATATGAGAAAAGGATGTGTGGTGAATATTTTATGGGTCAAATTTTAAAGCACTGATTCACCCCCCTAGAAGTTTACCTTTTCTATTGTAAATTTCAAAAGTTCTCAAACTGTCTTCCAATCACACACATACTCCTAGAAAAGAAAAATTTGGTTGCATTATGGTTCTTAGTAATGGTCAACTTTGCAAATCTTGCAATCTTAAGTGTGAAAAATCCAATCCCAGTGCATCAGGGTTTTGACACATTCTAGGAATTTAATCAATCGAAGATGTTGAGGAAATCTAATAGCCCAACAAAAGACTACACTTGTGGAGATTTCTTTCACAAGGACATTTATATAGTAGGTGTTTCTACCACAACAAAAGTGGCTACTACTACTTGAGGTTCCATCCACATGGTTTACCCAATAAAGTGAGTGTCCACTATGGGTAACCCTCTCTAATTAGGGAAGACTCACAAAATTGGACCACATGGGGACTTAGTTCAAATTCAAGGGTTCCAAGTTTTTGATGTTCCTAAAAGGGAATAGAGAATACTCCCATAGCCTCTTCACCTTACCCAAAAATAGAAAAAAAATTTATTGACACACTAATTTAGAATCACTTCACTAAAATTTGGAAAGCCAACAACTATCACTACCAATCTCAAAAGAGAAAGTACCGACAAATGTCAAAGACAAACCAAGTGAGATAATGACATAATATCAAATCCTTCTCTACCTAAAATGGGATCTATCATCAAGAAGAGCTTCACATCTAAGGCAAGTGAATGAATCCTACTCTCTCAAGATCACCACAAATAGCATTCATACGGCCTAATTACTATGTGAAACATGTATGCAAGAATGCAAATCTAGGTCCAATTTTAGAGCACCAATCGAAATGTGAATTATGAAAGCATGTAAAACACTCAAGCCAAACACATGAGAGGTTCACTTTTAATTCCAAAGTCCAAATGTTATAAAGATGTATAAGAATGCCTTAGATCCAAAGCAACACATGCATATCACTCCCCTGATCTAACGAACCAAGCAAGCACTCCAAGAAAACAACAAGCAAACCAATACAAGATAGATATGTCTTATGTAAACCCTAGGGTCAGATCTCAAAATATGATCATTAAAAGTAATAATAACCAAAAAATAACCCAAATGAAAACTCACATCATACATTGAACCATGTGAAAATTAAATGCAAGTTAATCATTAAATGCCTTTTTAAATTTTAAATTTTTTTTGACCTAGTCAACAAGATTGGACCTATATGCCATGAATTTAGACCAAAAACCTTAAATATAGAAAAGAGACCCCTATTTTAAAACAAATAACTTCCAAAAATTCAGAATTTTAGAAAAACATTTTCATTTGTTCCCTAGGGACTCATTTTGTCAAAATAGACTAGATTTTGTAAATTGAGTGTTTGATCCCTCATATAATCTCTAAACTCAAAATATAAAGAAAAAAACCTATTTAAAATTTAGAGACATTTCAAAAATGTAGATTTTTCCAAAATATTTTCTATTTTATACCCAAAACTGAATTTTCATTAAAAACCAAGAAAAAAATATAAAAAATACAAATTACCTTGAAAAATTCTAAATTATTAACCAAAGCTTCTCTAATATTTCTCTAACCCAAAAAAAACCTTTTAGACCAAAATACAAAACTATTTGGGAGATATGATCATATCTTTAAAACCTAGGATTTGTCATCTCCAAATAGATCCGCACAAGGGGGTTAGCTCCAAAAATAGCCAAAATCAGTATGTAAAGGTGGGTTGCCCCATGGTGGGCACAAAAAATGTCTGCTAAAATATGACACACTTTTATGAGTCATTATATCTAAGAATTTATCAAGAATGAGGTCTCATATGGCAACTCATAGCTCTCTATTCATAGAGTGCAAGGGTTTGTAATGGAGGCCCTCAATTTGACCTAGTTTGTGCCCATGCAAGTACACCATAAAATGAGAGATTCAAAGATCAAAATATACATGCAAATAAAGATGCAAGCTAATCTAAATGATAACAATGCAAAGCAATGCAAGAAATGAAATCTAATCTATGAAAGGAAATAACAATGCAAGATTAATCTATGAAAGAGAATATGACTCTAAGCTAATATGAAAATTCAACGATGAAGCATGATGATGAAAGTCATAGATGCATGAGAGAAGAAGACAAGAACAGAGAAGTTACAATGAAGCTCCAATGTTCAAACTCTAAGGCTCAAACTCCTTCTCCAAAATCACTTTGCAAACTTGCAGCATAACAAAACTATAGCAACTAACATCTATCCAAATGAGAAGGAGAGGGCTCCTTATAAAATAAATTGTGGAGGTGAGAGGCTTCTCACAAGAGTAATGTGGGATAAATCCCTAAAAAGACAAGTAAGAAGAAAAAGCTCATCACTTAGAGATTTGTGCAAAAAAAGGAATCTTTATTTGATTTATTTCATTTTTTCATCAAAAAGAGAGCTTTAAGTGGGGATTTATTTATTTAATTAAAAGAGGAATTTTCTTTTAATTAAATAAGATTATATTATTTAATTAAAAGGAAGATCTTAATTAAATAAGATAAAACTATTTAATTAAAACAAATATTTTAATTAAATAAGATAAAACTATTTAATTAAAAGAGAGATTTTCTTTTAATTAAATAAAATTATTTTATTTATTTAAAAGGATATTTTCTTTTAATTAAATAAGATTATTGATGAAATGATCAAACCTTAGGAAATATTGAAATAATTAAATTAATTACAATTTGATCAAGGAAAAATTATTTGAATTAATTCAATAAAATATTGTGATGCATTGATTCAGGAAATTGATAAATTAAAGAATTGGTGCCCATAGTCTAGGTGACCATTTTTGGGTGCATACAAGCATAAGATATAGTCTAGTATAGATATTATAATTCTAAAAAAGGGGTTTATAGTTTACTAGACCGGCATTTTTTTGGTGGTTACACAAGGCACCTTATTATTTAGCAATACATAGTTTATTGTATGTGATATAGTACAAGGTAGGAGAATCCCCAAAGGAGACGTCCTAGCCCCCAATAATTAAAAAAACAATGAAATAACAACAAGAACACAGATATTAAGATCCACAAAAATTCCAATTCTCCTAGTAGATCATAGAATTTTCATCCAACATGATCGACTGTAAGACCTTCTAGGTTACAACCAAATACATAAGCAATTACAATAGTAATTTTGCAAGACCTCACGAGATCCAACCACTAGCTAGTCCAGAACCATAATCTAGTAGAAATTCCAAGAAGAATCTAAACTTGTGCTCGTAAGCCATCAACTAACCTTCTTATTTCCCAAGCCCACACTTAGCTCCTAGCTGTACTATACTTCACTCCTCTCATCTACTCCTTCTTCTCCATGTTGAATGAACCTCACTCAAGACTCAACAAGACCCTCTATATATACCCAATTAAGCCAAAAGTTAACCTAGCAAGTTAAAAATTAAATAAAACCTTACATTAAATGCATATTTAAGTCACAAATCGACATGTAACATATATTAAATACCAAATGCCTTAGAAGACTTACAACACCCATTAAATGCACCTATGAAAAATAACCAAGACCCAAATAGGTCCACATAAACTCCCACAATTACTCCACATCAATATCTCATGCCATATGCATTAAATACTCCAAGTTAATCCTCAAGAACTCTGTTTGGAAAGCCCAAACTATTGAGCATCAGTAACCACCAGCCAAGCATTGTCGAGCAACACAATATAGGCTAAGAAATGTAATATAAGATGAGCTACATAGTGTAGATTCTTATAAAGCCTTTAGAAATTGAGCCCCTTTAGTGACTGATCTCCTTGGCCAAGACTACACCCAATAACAACCAAGCACCACTCCTTTGGTGAATAATTCATCAACTCCAAAGCCAAAATCCCTCAAACATGCAGGATTGCCAACTACCCTAGGATTCTCCTACATAAGACACCCTGGGTGCAAAAAGATGTTCTCATTAGCTAGAAGAACATCTTTTGGGTTTCAACACATAAATCCCAAATAGGTTCTTCACATACATATTTTCCAAGTCTTCAACTTGCATGCCCTTTCCCTTGTTCCAATTCTTCTTTATGACATCTATCTATGGTGTTCAACATGTTTTTTCTCACTATGATCTCTAACCCTCTCCAAATTTTTTGGCTCAACTTGACTGCCAATACTTAGGTTCCTCCTAGCAAGTTCTACATTCTACAAAGGAATTAGGGAATGCTTCTTGCCACCTTACTCTATAGTAATCATATTCTTGACACAATCATGCATAGCCCTACAATCATATTGCCAAGGTCTACAAATAAATATATGAAAAATACTCATGTCCACAATATCACACAATAGTTGATCCTTATAATTCCCAATCTAGAAATCAACAAGACATTTCTCACTCACTTCCAAAGCATGTTCATCTTGTAACTAACCAATCTTATAAGGACAAGGATGTTGTTAGATTATGATGACTGATCAGGAAAGTACTGTACATACCTCATAATTACAAAGCAAAATTTTGGGTCGTGGTTGACGTTGTAGCCGACATTTAGCCGACATGTTCTAACCCTAAAATGACATTAAATACTTGTATAGAAGGGTTTAGGGTTAGGTATTTTCATTATGTTGTGATGCAAAATCGCTTCTTGCAACGGTATTGAGTTGTAAGGGATTACAGACTGTAATCAGGTTGTAATCATTGGATTGTAATAAGATCAGAATTGCTATTTGGTGGACATAGCCCAGGGATTGTGTGAACCACATTAAATCTTGGTGCCTTGTGTTAATTTCTATGTGCTCTATTATTTTTCTGTTATTGGTTATATTTGCATGTAGTTTTTATTTTTGTCCATAGTTTATCCTAACAAGTGGTATCAGAGCCTAGTTATTTTTTAGTTATCCTCTGCAAGAAAGTTTCATGGTTGAGTGGGAGTCTCACAGTTGAGTGAGAGCAATGGCAGATGAGGGTAAGCTGAGGGTTGATAGGTTTAATGGGCAAAACTTCTAGTTATGGAAAATGCAAATGGAAGACTATATGTATTAGAAGGATTTATGGAAGTCGTTGGAAGGCAAAGCCAAGAATCAGGGAACTATGACAGATGTTGAATGAGATCTTTTGGAGAGAAAGGCACTCAGAAGCATTCGGTTATGCTTGGCACCATCAATGGAATTTAATATTACAAAAGCAAAGATGACAGAAGAGTTGATGAAAACCCTAGCGACACTATATGAAAAGCCCTCCACTTTAAACAAGGTATTTCTCATGAAGTATTTATTTAATATGAAAATGGCAGAAGGTGGATTGCAGATCATTTAAATGAGTTTAATACAATTACTAGTCAGTTATCTTCTGTGGGTATTAATTTTGATGAAGAAATTAGGGCTCTCTTGATTTTGTGTTCTTTTCTTGAAAGCTGGAACGACTTGGTAATGGATGTGAATAATTTTGTTCCTGGATCTAGTACCCTAAAATATGATGATGTGATCGGTGTTGTTTTGAGTGAGAAAACTTGTAGGAAATCCTCAGGTGGATCTACATCAAGAAGTGCTTTGAATGCACAAAGCAGGGGCAAAATGACTGAGAGAGGAAGTAACTCTAGAAATCATGGGAAATCAAGAGGAAAGTCAAAGGGGAAGAGGTCTCAATCGAGAGGACCAAACGATTGCTGGTATTGTGGGAAACTAGGGCACAAAAAGAAAGATTGCTAGAATCGAAAAAAAAATGAAGGGGATAAATCAGGTGGAGACAAGGAGGCAAATGTGGTAAGTAAAAAATCCAAAGAGGATGCTTTGCTTCTATATTTAGAAAGTGTTGATGATTCATGGGTTTTAGATTCTGGTGCTTCATTTCATGCTACACCTCATAGAGGTTATTTCATTGATTATGTCCAAGGGGATTTTGGGCTTGTTTATTTGGGGGATAATGAACCTTGTCAGATTGTTGGAAAGGTAAAAATTAAGATTAAGTTGCAAAATGAGAATCATTGGCTACTACATGAGGTAAGACATGTTCCAAGGCTGAGTAGGAATTTAATTTCAGTGGGGCAACTCGGTGATGAGGGTTGTGTAGTTACTTTTAATGATAAAAATTGGAAGATTTCAAAAGGTTCCCTTGTAGTAGCAAAAGGTGTGAAAGTAGGCACCTTATATCTTTGTACAAGTCATATTGTTCCTTCTACTTTGATTGTTTTAGAGAAAAATGAATGTTCAAGAACAATTGCTATAGTTGAGTAGGGAGAACAAATAGCCGTTGTAGATTCTAATACAACACTGTGGCACAATAGACTTGGGCACATGAGTGAGAAAGGTATGAAAGTAATTCATTCAAAGAAATTTTTACCAAGTTTGAAATGTGTTAATATGGATTTCTGTGAAAGTTGTGTGTATGGAAAATAAAAGAGAGTGAGTTTTGTAAAGACTAGGAAGGAAAATAAAAAGGAGAAATTAGAGCTTGTGCATACAGATGTATGGGGACCAGCTCAGGTATCTTTGCTTGGTGGCTCTCATTATTATGTTACATTTATTGATGACGCGACTAGAAAATTATGGGTTTATTTCCTTAGACAGAAATATGATGTATTTCAAACTTTGAAGAAATGGAAATGCTTGGTTGAAAATGAGACCGATAAGAAATTAAAATGTCTCAGATCTGATAATGGTGGTGAGTATTGCAATCATGAATATGAAGATTATTGCTCCACTAATGGTATTCATAGACAGAAAATTGTTCCAAGGACTCCGCAGGAAAATGGAGTGGTTGAACACATGAACATGACTATAATGGAGCATGAGGTTGCATGCTGGGTTGCCCTTACACATGTGGGTGGAGGCTGTCAATACTGTAGTATATTCCATTAATAGAGGTTCCTCTACTCCTTTGGGCTGTGGTATTCTAGAGGAAGCATGGACTGGTAAGAAGGTGAGTTATTCTTTTCTCAAGACCTTTGGTTGTGAAGCTTTTGCTCATATAGACTCTGAAAATAGAACCAAGCTAGAAGCTAAATCAAAGAAATGTGTCTTTGTTGGATATGGAATTAATGAATTTGCCTATAGGCTTTGGAATTTTTAAAATCATAAAATTGTAAGAAGTTGGGATGTCCTATTCAATGAGAAAGTGTTGTACAAAGATCTATTGCAGCAACATGAGAAGAAAGAAGATGATTATATAGTGTTGGATGATACTCCAAAAGCTGATGTTCCAACCATTCCTCATGATGTGCAACAACAAATACCACACACACCAATGAATTTTAGATGGTCAAAGAGGAAAATTAGACTTCCACAAAAATTTTCTCCTTCTTTGTATTCTATTTTACTTACTGATGTTGGTGAACTTGAAAGGTATGATGAAGCTATGCAAGTGAATACTAAGATTCAATGGGAGTCTAAAATGAAAGATGAAATGGACTCTTTGTTGAAGAATAAGACATGGGATATATGCAAGTTTCCTGTAGGTAAAAAGTCTTTACAGAATAAGTGGGTTTATAGGTTAAAAGAAGAGGAAGGAGGTCAGAAAAGATTTAAGGCCAGGTTAGTTGTAAAAGGATTTGCACAAAAAAAGGGAATTGATTTTGATGAGATAATTTCTCTTGTTGTTAAAATGACTTCTATTCGTACTATTTTAAGTCTTGTGGCTACTGAAGATTTTCATTTAGAGTAGCTGGATGTTGAAATAGCCTTCCTTCATGGTGATTTCAATGAAGAAATATATATGGCTCAGCCACAGGGATTTGAGGTCAAAGGTAAGGAGAACTTAGTGTGCAAATTGAAAAAAAGTTTATATGGCTTAAAGCAAGCACGTCGGCAATGGTATCTGAAATTTGACAATTTTATGCATGAGCATGGATATAATAGGTGTCATTTAGATTACTGTGTTTATTTTAAGAGGTTGGATGATGATAGCTACATTATTTTATGTTTACATTTTGATGATATGCTTGTCACTGGATCTAACATGGATCATATTAAGGGGCTAAAATGCCAATTAGCACATGCATTTGCTATGAAGGATTTGGGGGCAAAAAAAAAAATCCTTAGTATGAATATTTGTAGAGATAGGAAGAATAGAACATTGACGCTATCTCAGGCTAATTATGTTGAGAAGGTGTTGCAACGTTTCTCTATGGAGAATGCTAAAGTTGTCAGCACACCTTTACCTAGTCATTTGAAGTTGACTAAGGAGATGTGTCCTAAGACACAGGAAGAGGAGGATAAGATGTCCAAGGTACCCTATGCTTCAATTGTAGGAAGCTTAATGTATGCTATGGTATGTACTATGCCAGATATTGCACATGCAGTGGGAGTCGTTAGCAGGTATATGAGTCATCCAGGATTTGAGCATTGGAATGTTGTCAAGTGGATTCTTCGATATTTGAGAGGAACATCCAATAAGTGTTTACACTTTGGGGGCTCTACTATTGATTTATAGGGCTATGTTGACTCAGATTTGGCAAGGGATATTGATACCAGGTGGAGTACTATAGGTTATGTCTTTACTGTTGGTGGGGCAGCTGTGAGCTGGGTTTCTAGGTTACAAAATATTAATGCTCTATCCACTATACAGACAGAGTATGTTGTTGCTACCGAGGCAACCAAGGAGATGATATGGCTTCAGTTCTTCTTGGAAGAATTGGGGCATCCTTAGAAGGATAATTATTTTTTCACAGATAGTTAGAGTTCCATTCATCTTGCAAAGAATTCAGGTTTGCATTCTAAGACCAAACACATACAATTGCGGTACCATTTCATTCGATCAATTTTGGAGGATGGACAGTTAAAGTTGGATAAGATCCATACAAATGACAATCCAGTAGATATGTTGAAAAAGGTTGTAACAAAGGAGAAGTTGAACTCCTCTTCAACTATGGTTGGTCTTCTAGACTGAACATGAATAAACAAATAGTAGAGTCCAGGGTGGTTTGATCTAGTGGGAGCCCCATGTGGTAGTGGTATTGCTATAGGATTAGTCTCCAAGTGGGAGATTGTTGTTTAGTGTGGAGCCTGATCAGTCCCCAAGTGGGAGTTTGTTAGATTATGGTTACTGATTAGGAAAGTATTGTACATACTTCATAATTAGGAAAAAAAAAATTGGGCCGTGGCTGACGTTGTAGCCGACATATGGATGACATGTTGTAACCCTAAAATAGCATAAAATACTTGTATAAAAGGGTTTAGGGTTAGATATTTTTATTATTTTGTGATGAAAAATTGCTTCTTGCAATGGTATTGAGCTATAAGGGATTACCGACTGTAATCAGGTTGTAATCACTGGATTGTAATAAGATTGGACTTGCTGTTTGGTGGACATAGCCCAGGGATTGGGTGAACCATGTTAAATCTTGGTGCCTTGTGTTCATTTCTATGTGATCTATTATTTTTCTGTTATTGGTTATATTTGCATCTATTTTTTATTTATGTTTGTGGTTTATCCTAATAGATGTCTCACTCTCTTCAAAAGAAGCTTCCAAACCATCTCCTTAGCAACAAGGTTATCAGTACTACCACCATCCACAATCACATTGAAGATTTTACTGCCAGACTTATAACAAGTCCTAAAAAAATTACTCCTTTGAAAAGATTCTAGTGCCCTCTTACCAAACAATACTCACTAAGCCATCACTCTCTCTACTCATGTTCATTGACCTAGTTGTTAGCTTCTTCCACCACAATATATCTTCTATCACTAGCCTTCTAGAAACACTCAAAGGCTTTGTGTCCTTCTCCTCTACAAGAAAAATAAGTACCTTTGAATTCACCTCTACCTATCCTTCTCTTATGCTCAACAAGTTTTGGTTCACCTTCTTCACTCAATTTATCCTTTGCCAAGTGATCCTACTCCTTCCCATGAGAACTACCTTGATGTTTCCTCTTCAACTTATCTTTTTCCTTTTGAGAATAGTGATAAGTATCCTCAATAGACAAAATATTCAACATCTTAATCTCATCTTGAATTTTGAATCTCAATCCATTAATATACTAAGCCACCTTCTCCTTAGAGAATTCCTGATGTCCAGACTAAATAGTCAACTTGTAAAATTCCTTAGTATAGTCCTTCACGGACAAATCCTTCTATTTTAGATTCTACAACCTCTTAAACAACTCAACCTCATAATCAATAGGTATGAATTTAGCCTTCAATTTAGTCACCATCAATTTCCACCTTGTGATCTTCATTTCACCTTCCTCTTCCCCATCTCTTTAGAATTCTTTCCACCATAAAGCAACATGCCCTTTTAGCTTAGTCTATGCCAACCTCACTTTGAGCAGATCTCCAATATCCTTTAACTCAAAGTAGTCTTCTAATTCACCAATCCAATCAATCAGGTTGTATTATGCTTCAACTTCAACTAAGTGTTAGGTCTATCTAGATGACCAAATTTGTCTTCCATAGATCTCTCAACTCGATTAATTATATCTTCACCACTCGATCCAATAATCTCAAAGTCTTCAATAACTTCCTCATAACCATCCTTAGTACCCACATGCCAAGGTACACCAGGTATAGCCCTTATGATTTCATTCTTCATCAACTCCATCTCATATCTTAAATATATTCTCACCTTCCTTGAAATTTGAGTCTCCACAACATCAAAAAGATCATCAATCTCCCTAGGATCCAATCTTTTGAAAGGAATCTTCTAAGATCTTCACAAACCCTACAAAAAGAATCTCCAAACAGATCAAACCTTCACTCTGGTAATCTTCACCCCAAGTCCTTGTGTAAGCTACCTCAACTTCGGTGATCTATCTACACACTTAGGAAATCTTAAGCTATGATACCATATGATGCAATAAAAGGAAGGATAATCCCCAAAGGAGATGTCCTAGCCCCCAATAATTAACCACACAATGAAATAATAAAAAGAACACATAGATTAAGATCCAAAAAAATTCCAATTCTCATAGTAGATCATAATATTTTCATCCAACATAACCGGCTATAAGGCCTTCCAGGTTATAGAAAAATACATAAGCAATTACAATAGTAATTCTACAAGACCTCACAAGATCCAACCACTAGCTAGTTGGTGCAGGAGCACCTAGGCTAAATCCTAGTCCTAGTTCCTCACTATCGTTTTCATCTTGTAATAACTTTAGCCAAGTTAGTTGGTCGTGTTTGGACCTTAGAAGGTCATTTGAGTTTTCCTCTAGGTGGATTTGACTAGGCTTAATCCTTTCTAGATGTTTTTGCTTACCCTGTGTTTAGATTTTTAGGAAGCAAGATTAGGGTTATGGGTCTTATACTCTAGAAGTCTAGAGAAAGTTTTGATTTGAGCTTACTATGTCTTCCATGATGTTTTTACATCATTTTGGTTGGAAGTCATATGTTGTCATTTGGTACAATGTTGGGAAAGATGTCAATTTGTTGCAAAAGTTGTCAATTATGTCAAAGTGGTCCAAATCATGTGAGTTGATGCTCTAAAGGATAAATCATGCTTAGAAATCATAAAGAGTTCATAGTGGTCCAATTTGGAAGTTTCCAAGTGATAAGTGTTAAAGTTTCTAGAGGATGCAAAATGTTGTCAACAACTTTGAAAAGTTGCATGACATTTTTTTGTCAAGAATGTTGCATGTCATGAGAATGGGGTTGATTGTTATGTTAACTATCTAAAATCTTTGGAGGAACTTATAAGACAATGAAGAAGACCCATTCCAAGGGTTAGATTTTGTAGTAAGTGAATTCTAAAACTAAAAGCCATGAAAATATTGTTCTAGAATCGATAGTTTTGGAGTTTTTGATTGCATGAGCACTTAAATAGATTGAAGGAATTTTATTTGTTCCTGATCCTTTTAGTTCACATTAATACCATGTATTTTGTTTTAGATTTCAAGTTTTTAGGAGTTCATTTGGTTATAGTTCAAAAATATTTTGTATGGAAAACATGGTTATAGTTTTCTTAGTCAATAGAGGGTCTAGCTCAGGAATGATGAATTCCTCATCAACCTTTCCTTTACCTCTATCACTAGTTTCTCCATCTTGATCTATTTCATTAGTTTCCTCAACAACTTCATCCAATTTTGTTTTCATCTCCTCTAGTGCTTCCTCTAGGAGCCTATTCCTCTCCTTTTTCTCCTTTATCTCCTTGGCAAGTTCTGCATTTGTCAACATGGTGGCTTGTCCTACTGACTCTTTATATATAAAGATATGTCACTAGCCAAAATTTTTGGTGGCTCTGATGCTAATCTGACATAAATTAGATTGCTTCAAGCCCCTTTCATCACTAAGGATTCACCTAGGTTTCTCTTCTAGCCTATTAGGGTTCCCCCTTGTCACCCTAAATCTCTAGGGGATTTATATCTTATTCTCCAACCTTTCCTATCTAACTACACCAATGCTTTTATAACTTGCATCCATCATGGAGACATTCCAGCTTACTCTCCAAACTCAAAATTTCAACAAAAATGGTAATTCTACCTTCAATATGGAGTGAGGGACTCAACTTGAGGGTTTTTAGACTTCCCCTATCCTCCTAGTCTCAAAATCCATAGGTTTCACTATCAATTCCTTCAAAATTGGCAAAACTACCCTAATTAGGCCTAGTTGGATTAGGCCTCCAAACTTGGTTTTTGGACTATAACTCCAAATTTTCCTTAACAAGGTGGAAAAATAATTACTAATATGAATACCCTTTTGGAGTTACTTCAATATTTTGTAGGTCTCAGGTTCTCAACTTGTCCATACACCACTTTTCTATTTGTATGCCTACAAGTAAGGGTTTCAAGATTTTCATATCAACAACTATTAGGTTCTAATTAAATTAAAAGAAAATCTTGTCTTGAGAACTTCTCCTTTCACACTTAACTTCCTCATACATCCCTCCTCCTTCTACAACACCTAGATTGAACTTTTTAGCATATTCAATCCACCAAAAACAACTTACAAGAACTGTGCACTTAGCCATGCATCAAAAGATTTCCTAGGGCATCACTTGAAAAATAGAAAACAAGCCTATCCAAATTTCCAAATCCCTCAAGTCCATGATGATCCCATAGTTATGGTTAATGGAGGAGAAATTTTACATAAAACAATCAAAATAGGAATAACAAACTGGTTAAATACAAAATATTTTTGAACTATAACCAAATGAAATCCTATCAATTTGCAATCTAAAAAAAATTCATTGTATTACCATGAAATACAAGGATCAAGAAAAAATATAAGTCATTCAATCCATCAAAGTGCTCGTGCAATCAAAAACTCCAAAACAATCAATTTTGGAACAATACTTTCCTGGCTTTTAGTTTCATAATTCACTTACTACAACATCCAACCCTTGGAATGGGTCTCCTTTGTGGTATTATAGGTTTCTCCAAAGGTTTCACGTAGTTAAGATAACTACCAACCCCATTCTCATGACATGCAACATTCTTGACAAAAAATTATCATGCAACTTTTCAAAGTTGCTAACAATATTTTGTATCTTCTAGGAACTTTGACACTTATCACTTGGAAACTTCCAAATTGGTCCACTATGATCTCTTTGCGATGTATATGCATGATTTAGCCTTCAAAGCATCAACTCACAAGATTTGAACCACTTTGACCTAATTGACAACTTTGCAATAAATTGACGCCTTTCCCAACATTGTACCAAATGACAACATATGACCTCCAACCTATGCAAAAAGACATAAAAACATCATGGAAGACATAGTAAGCTCAAATCCAAACTTTCTCTATACTTCTAGAGTATAAGACCCATAACCCTAATCTTGCTTCCTAAAAACTTAAACACAAGGTAAGAAAAAACATCTTGGATTGAGCCTATTCAAATCCACCCAAAGGAAAACTCACATGAGGTTCTAAGATCCAAACAAACCCAATTGAATTGGCTAAGGTTAGTACAAGCCAAAAACCAAAGTGAGGAACTAAGACTATGAGTTAGCCTAAGTGCTCCCCTAGTAGCTCCTCAGCCAACACTACACCCAATAATAATTGAGCACCACTCTTTGGTAACTGAGTCCTCAACTCCAAAGTCAAAATATCTCAAACATGCAAGATTGCTAACTACCATCGGATGCTCCTATATCAATATGTCATGATATGCATTAGACCATATATTGCACATGATATGGGAGACATTAGTAGGTAGATGAGTTATCCTAGAATTGAGCATCAAAATAAAATAAAATGGATTCTCAAATACTTGAGAGGTACATCTAGCAATTGTTTGCATGTTTGGGGGCTCTTGTATTGATATAAAAGGCTATGTTGTTTATATTTTGCAAAGGATTTAGATACTAGGTGATGCACTACATTATATGCATTTACTATTGGTGGGACAACAATGAGTTGGATTTCTCAATTGCTAAAGGTAAATTCTTTATCAACTATAGAGGTAGAGTATGTTGTTGCTACAAAGGAAACCAAGGAGATGATATGGCTACAATATTTCATTGAAGAGTTGGGAAACTCTCATACTATAAATTATCTATATATAGATAGCCAGAGTACCATTCATCTTTCCAAGAATTTTTTGTTACATTCAAAGGAAAAACACATACCATTGTGGTACCATTTCATTTGATAGATTTTGGATGATGGATAGTTGGAGCTAGAAAAACTAGATAAAAATGACAATCCAATAGATATGTTTACCAAGATATTGCCACAAGAGAAGCTAACTCTTCTTCAACTTTAGTTGATCCTCTAGATTGAACATAATAAAAGAACAATAGAGTCCATGGTTCATCAACCCAGTGGGAGCTTAAGGGATAGCGATGTAGCTTTAGTGTTAGTCTCCAACTGGGAGGTAGTTTAATGTGGAGTCTAATTAGTCCACAAGTGGGAGATTTTTTATTTGTGGTGACTCATTAGGAAATTACTATACACTTTTTATAAGTCGTGGGGTTCGTAGCATCACCTAAAAATAAATTGATTTGGTTAATTTATTAAGCATTTTTGAATTAACTCATCAACCATTTCCGAAGGTTGAATCATCATGTATGTTTAGGATTAACTTCTTAAGAAAACATAGTTCATGTAATTTTTGGATTAGGGTTAGGTCTTTCTATAGTTAAAATATAGCTTCTTATAGTGGCATTGAGTTATAAAAGAGATTGAAGATTGTAATAGGGTGAAGTTATTATATAATAATATTAGTATCTCTATTATGTGGATGTAACCTAGGGATTGGGTGAACCATGTCAAATATTTATGTCTCTATTCATTTATGTGTGTTTATTCCTTTGTGATATTGGTTATATTTTGCATATAACTATTATTTTCTATCTAACTAATCCTATCATAATTTTCTTGGGAAGAATTAAATAAGTCTACATTCAATAATGACTACATCATCCTCTTCTTAAAATTAATATTTTGATAAGGGAAAGTATCACAAAAAGGATAGGGAAAAAATTTCAGCCTTAGTTTCTACTTCAAGCAACGATTCAGGGAGACAACTTCCAGATTCAGGGGCTTTTCATCACATGACATCTTCATAGCCTTTATTTTCATCATTTGAGAATTTTTATACACCCCCTATTTTTATGTGTATTCATGCTTTCATGAATGTTATTGGGGATTGAACTATTGATAAGGGGGAGGGATCCTTCCAAGATGTCTTGTGTGTACTTCACCTATTATAATAGTCTTTCCATCTACACTAATGACACAAAAGGTAGGATTCATTTTTTATCAGAGACTTGGAGAGTAGAGATATAATTTCTACAGTGGTGGTTGATCATGCATCCTTATTATACTACTTAGAAGAATTTCATCCCGATGAATATAATGGTTATAGTAATTCTTCAACTTATTTTTATCTTCACAATTCATTCACACATTCACTAGTTAACTTGTGCATGTAAAAATTGTAACAATAAACTTGTTGTAACATACAAATCCGATCTATCACATGCATGAAAATAAACACATAACAAAATATTTTTTACCTAGAAACCCTCCAAGGTGTAGGTAAAATTGGGGTGGGGATGACACCAATAAATCTTCACTACTACAATAATAAAGTTAATCTATTAGGGTTACAATGTTTGACCATAATAAATGATCTACCCTGTGAGGTGGTTTCCCTATTAAAATCTTAAGAGCATGATAGGTCTCACCTTGTTAGTGGATTTAACACTTACAATAAAGTAAGGAGTCTATTAGGGTATTTACAAAGATCTATTAAGACCACTCTGTTAAGAGATTTTCCCCAATTCGAGTTGGTTAGAATTGATTCAATACCTCACACTCAGTATGCTTTGTAAGATGATTTTGAGTATTCTCCTTGCTAAATGATCCTCTCCTCTAATTTGATAATACTTTTCTAAGAGATCACATAACACATTTATTGACTTCTGATATAATCTCGATCCTTGACTTCACTATTCACATATTACTCCTTGTTTGCACACACACTTCTCTTCTTATCTCCATGCCATAGAATCTAGGTTAAGATATCCTGTATTGAAAGAGTTTTGTAAAGAGCTTTCTAGATGCTTCCATAATTATCCTCTCCATTTGAATTGTTGATCACAAAACATAGAGATCTATAATTCATGTCATTAACACATAAAACTCTTTGTAACAACCTCTACAAATATTAAATGTTCCTTCCATGTCATCTTGATTTTTTTACCTCAAAATATGTTCCATTCTTGAATTTTATGTTAACTTTTTATTGCTTGGTCTATATTGTGCTCAACACATACTATGTGACTTGACACTTGTATGCTTGAAAATTCTTGGTCAATGTTGAGCTCAACTTGTATAGAAAATAGTTAGTGACCATACACTTACTCATCTCCTATAGAGCTTAGTACATACTTGTGTATATGATTCAACCTATATAGAGTAGCTTAGTTGCAGTGATGATTGTCTGACTTTGCCTTGTAAATGACTAAGTGTTTGACACTAATAGACAACAATAATTAGGGATACCAACAATCTCCCCCTTTGACACTAGTGGAAAAAAAATTTGTTATATTTACATTGTTACAAATACAATATGATATTGAGATCTCCCCCTAAGTCTTATGACTTATGCTAAAAAATGAATAATGAATAAATAATGTAAAATGAATATGATAACAAATTTATTTCCCTCTTTATTTCTCTCCTTTAACAAATCCATTTCCCCCTTTTGTGAACACTTATGTCATGGCTATTGGGGTTGAATGGGTGGAAGCAAACCATATTTTTCAATGAATATCTTATGAACTCTAGTGATCGTGGATAGGGCATGATCCAATTGTTAGAAAAATTGCATCATGTGTACTATAAGTTGAGTGGTTGTATCGGGCATTGATAGCTTAGTCTCTTGGTGCAATAACAACCCCACTCTAATAAGTGGTATCAGAGCTTGCTCACAAGTTCAAATCCTTAGACCCTTGAGTAACACCGAGGGGGAGATTTTAGTGTAAGAATTTTCCTAAGGGAAAAATTCACCCAAGAACTAAGAACTCAAACACAAGCACACAATAGACCAAAGGAGACAGAGTATGATTAGAATGATGATATTCATTCCATAACTGGTTGAGAGTACACTAGGAGTGCCTGAACATAAAAGCCTTTGAGATACATCTAGAATGCCTCATAATCAACACCATGATGTGTCATACAACCAAGTACATGTCCACCAAATATGGGTTATCCTCCATTAAGCACGAAAGTAAGTGCGGTGATGAGAGGATAAGCCTACAAGGGTGTGACACACAAAACAGTGTTGTAGACACCATGTGCTAAAATAGAGTTGTGTACTCCTATGTTGTCTACATGACAACTCAAAAGGTGAGCAAACTCCCAAGTGTCTCACAAATAAAAATAATAAAATAATGCAAAATAATTAAATAATGCATTAACCTAAGTAAACTTAAGTAAGTGTAATAAGTAAATACTTACTTACACCAACACCCCCCCTTAAGTGCAACCTAGGGGAATGCCCTTAAGCTTATGAACTAGGATGAAGATGCATAATGGGTCCCAGCTACTGGGCCATGTTAGGTACCCATGTACATAATGAAAATGCAAATCTCCCATAAAGCGGGGAAAGAGGGAAAACCTCATGGGAAAAACCCTCCCCCCAAAAAGAGAGATAAATATGGATGCATCGATGGATGGAGTAATCAAGACCCCCCCATTACGACATACATCCAGTATATACATAAGAGAATGAAAGAAGGAAGAGAGACAGAATAGGCTCCCCCCCCCCAAAAGAAGAATGCCAACAAGTGAAAGCTGCTCCGATGAAGAAGCTGGTCCATGAATGCAGAATGGTGTTCCTCCCCTTAAGAAGAAACAATGGCAGAGGTACAATCTTGAAGATGTATGGTGGCCCTAAAACCTGCTCAAGTATCCCTATACTGATGCTGAAGTTCACCCCTTCCAACTGTGCTAAAAAGAATGAATACAGATTGATCAAGGATATTTGTTGAACCTATTCCACTGAACCATCTATCTCCTCAACAGACAAAGAGACCTCCACTAATTGTTGCTCATAAGGATCCACAATCATGCCAACCTGTAAAGATTGATCATGTAGAGAATGGACATGAGGATTAGAGTGAGCCCTCACAAAAACTATAGAAGAATCATCATCAATGAGAAGATGTAAGTCCTCAAGTCTGTCTCCCAAGTCAAGTGAAGCTGGAGCTGGAAGATGAGATATACCATGTTGTGTTGGACCTTTCACTATGGCAATGTAAGCATGTGGATTGGACTGATGTGACCTCTCACTACTACTATTGATAGAACCCCACATGTCTAAACCTATTGAAGCACTATCGCTTGTGTCACTATCAGTTTCCACTATGTATGAAGTGTGGAGAGGAGTGGAGGACAAGTTGGGAGAACCTTCCTCAAAGTGAACATCCTTTCCACAAAAATCTCATGAGTCTCTAGATCCATCAGTCTTTAAGCCTTCACATTATCTTCATAACCAATGAAGGTACAAGGCCTAGGTTCCAATGCCTTGCAACTTTTGGAAGATAGGTTTTCCCATGCTGGACAACCGAAGATTCTAAGGTGACTCACAACTAGTTTTCTGCCACACCATGCCTCAAAAGGAGTCTTGCCATCTAAGGCCGGATGAGGAGACCTGTTAAGTATGTGAGTAGCACTGCTAATGGCTTCAACTTCTAATGTAGGATCGAGAAACTTGGTGTTAATCATGTAACTTGCCATGGTCTTGAGAGTCCTAATCCTCATAGCTGCAACATTTGTCTTGTGTGGATTGAATGCTAGTGAGTTCTAAAGACCAATCCCCTCAATTCTGCAAAAGTTCTTAAGTCTTCTGTCAACATATCTATTCTCATTGTCCACCCTTAATACTTTGATGGCTTTCCTTGACTTGTGTTCAACATGAGTCTTGAAGTCTTGAAGCTTATGAACCACTTCATTCTTATGATGAAGGAACAAGACCCAAGTGAATCTCAAAAATTCATCAACAAATGTGAGTATGTAGCGGCCTTGGCTGATTGAAGTCACTGCAAAGGGTTCTGCTAATACCATGTGAACAAGCTGAAGAACAACTAGACCTTGAGAAGACTTCCCTTTATCATACTTCTCCTTGAGATTCATATCCACTAAACAAGATGAACACTCTCCCTTAGAAAAGTTGATGTTCGGTAGACCTTTGACCATATGTTTAGAGAAAAGTTGTTGAAGAGAGCGAAAGTCAAGGTGACCAAACTGCTCATGCCATAGGTTGATGTTTGAAGTAGAGTGAGTTAATAAGGCTTGGGAAGGACTCTTAGGCACAAAGTGGGAGAAGGAGTATAACCTGTTATCATCATTGACTTTCCCCACTGCTACCAATGAATCATCTTTGAGACTTCGCACCATTACTGAATTTGGAAGGAACTCAACCTTATGACCATCTCCAAGGTGAGTGATTTGGTAAACTAATAGGAGATTGGAGCTTATATTTGGAACGTAGAGAACATCTTTGAATTCCCTATCTTCCATTTCTATATGTCATTTCCCTTCAACTTCCATCTTAGCATCATCTCCCATGAAGATGTGTGGTACCTTTGACTGCTTCAATCAAGAAAAGTCTTCCTTTGAAGAACCCATATGGTAAGAGGCACCTGAGTCAAGTATCCATTCTAAAGAAGAACTTGAGCTTGCCATAAGTGCTTGACCTTTGACTTTTGAAGAGGTAGGAGTAGAATCCTTGGAAGTACTTGGCACTTGAATCTTGTTCTTCTTGACTAGATTTTCTAACTCATTGATTCTTTTTGTCTTGCAATGATGCTCATCATGATTTGGCTTTTTGCAGTATGCACAAAAGAATTTGTCCTTCTTTTCATTACTTCCCTTCTTGTTTGAAGAAGAACCACCTTGTTGAGAGGAGGATTGTTGTGTCTCAGATTGTGTTTTTTGCTTCCACTGCTTTTTCTTGTTGTTTCTTTTTCCCCCTTGACTAGATTTGTGATCATCACTAGCCACTAATGCTTTGGTCTTTGATGACTTGAGAAGTCCAAAATCCACCAAGTAAGATTGTTCAACAATCAACATGTCTAAAAATCCATCAAAGGAAGGCTTCTAGTAAGCAGAGCCCATGGTCAACCTATGAGTATTAAAACTTGAAACAAAGTTAGCATACTCAGGAGGTACCCACTTCAGGATGTGATGAATCAACCTATCATCCTTCATGGGATTTCCACAATCTTTCAGAAGTGCCCTATACTAATTGACTTTAATGATATAATCCTGAATTGTGTCATAATTCTTAGGATCCAAGAGAAGTAGATCGTCTTCAATCTGAAATCCCTTTTCTTCATCCACTTTACCATACAACTGTTCAAGTTTATCCCAAGCTTCTTTAGAGTTTGAACAATTTTTAATGTGAAAGAGAAGATCCCCATGTACACAACTCCCGATAACACCTAAAGCCTGTTGGTCTTGATTTTTCCAATCAATGAGTTCTTTAGCATCAGTAGGTTTGGTAATTGTACCATCAACATAAAGACTAAATCCTTTTTCCATTAGTCTACTCCATGCAATATCTTTCCATGTAGAATAGTTACATGAAGTTAGAGGAGGACATTTAAAACCCATGATGCAGAAGTGAAAAGAGCACAATAAAGAGACACAAAAACATAGTACACCCCCCCCTTTTCACTCAATCAAAAGACCCCCCCAAAAAAAATGCTTTGGCACTTTATAAGTAGTGTGTTTACAATGGGCCACTTGTCAAAATGAATAAAGTGGACTTTCTTATTTTGCTTTTACAACTACCTTATAAGGTTGAAAAAGAATCAAAGCTTTACAATACCGAAGAAGCCCTAATTCTGAAAGTGAGAAATTGGTCCACACAACCCTAGAATCTGACTTCATATCTAGAAATTAGATGAAAAAATTTGCACTTTCAAAAAAAATAGAACCTTAAAAAGTGACCAGATGTGCCCGTACGTAGCTTCTGAAGTTGCAAAACACAAGATTATTTAGGTACAGTCACCAAAAGATGCAATTTTTGTAAAATATATGCACCAAAACAAGAAAAAAATACCACCACTAGAAAATTTAGGAAATTTTACATGATTTCAAAAAAAATTACACCTGAATCAGACTTCGGATGTCCAAGATATGGGCTTGCAAAGTCAGGCTACCAAACTAAAAAGCAATTTGAAGAAGGGTCTGGAAGAAAAATTGCAAGTTTAAATTTGATGGTCAAACAACCATCACAGTAGTTGGAAAATGTCTAGAAATTACGGTCAAACAGTCATCAATTTTAACATAGTGAATTGATGACATCAGCAAAAAATAGTGCCTGTGTTGACATGGCAGGTGACTCAGCGTGTCCATACTATACAAAATCACATGTGGAAAAATTTGTATGTGGACATGGAAATGATCGAGTTCCATGGCTAACATGGCAGTCTCAAAATCATCATGTACTTCACTGAGTTAGCAGTGCTGACATGGGCGTGACGGAGCATATATGTCTATTTGGCAGATCCTCACAAGTCTCGTGTCCCAATCAAAAGGTCTGAATGGAAAAATGGTAGTTGTCCATGTGTCTTCTTGAGGTGATGTGTGGACGCTAAAAATGTGAGCTAAGCATCAGAAAATGTTGCAGTGAGGGTAGCTTTTAAAACCAGTGTTGCCGCAAATTTTAAACTACTACCGGAGAACGTCTATGAGCGAGAATTTTATGCAGTGCCAGAAAAACTTTGAATACTGGTGGGAGGGAACAGTACTGCGCCAGAAATTGAACTCATGATGCTGGAGTAAATTAAACCTTCACACCAAAAAGAACAAAAGTCATTGAAAAAATAGCACATATCAAGCACAAAAAATGAATAGAGATGCGTTGAAATCCGTGGAGAGATGCAACAGCTGGATCTTGCGAATGCCCACCAGAAAACGTAGTTCCTGCCAAATTTTTTATTTGGTTAGTCCCACATGAATCGTGTGCAGGGTCTGTAGACTCTTAAAAACAAAAGGGCCGCAATGTGTAAAACGAATAAGGTGGGCCACGGAAGATAAAAGGAATGAAATGGACTGCCGATCTTTGAAGGCGCTTCATGCTGGAAAGGTCATCCACTGTCATTGGGATGAGGCCGCCGACTGGTTCACTTCTCAGATTTTTGAGCCGAAAAGAGTAAAAGTGCCTGCTACGCTAGCCGTGTGCAGTGTATATGAAATATGCCCTGCGCTAAACAAAATAAATCCCTCCAAAAGGCAAATCCAGGGTGTCACTGCCCAGGTCTGCTAAAAATTTTTTTCGTGAATTTCCACAAATACTTTGACAGGAAATAAATAGCAAATTTCCACAAATACTTTGATAGGAAACAAATAGCAGACAAATAATAAAATTGCAGATCGGAAATGAATTAATTGAATCTACGAAAAAATGACCATATGACCATACCCATATTGCAAATCGGGGCTTTCGAGTTCTAATTTGCAAAAAAAAATTTGCCTCACAGTCGACTTTGGGCCAAGGTAGCCGAGTTTATAGTTGATTTTCACCGGTTCAGTGTTCCAAATGCAATGGCAAGGTCAGATCTGGCTCTAGACACTCCCAATTTCTGCAACACTCTAGATTTGGGCTGAGGTGATGAAGCAAGCTGATGGTCTCGAACGGCTATGTGATGAGAAAGTCTCCAAGTTGCTCTGATACCATGTAAGAATTTTCCTAAGGAAAAAATTCACCCAGGAACTAAAAATTCAAACACAAGCACACAGTAGACCAAAATAGACATAGTATGATCAGAATGATAATATTTATTCCATAACTGGTTGAGAGTACACTAGGAGTGCCTAAATATAAAGGCCTGAGATACATCTAGAATGCATCATAGTCAACACCATGATGTGTCATACAACCATGCACATGTCCACCATATATGGGTTATCCTCCATTAAGCACAGAAGTAAGTGCGGTGATGAGAGGATGAGCCTACAAGGGTGTGACACGCAAAACAGTGTTGTAGACACCATGTGCTAAAATAGAGTTGCGTAATCCTATGTTGTCTACATGAAAACTCAAAAGGTGAGAAAACTCCCAAGTGTCTCACAAATAAAAATAATAAAATAATGCAAAATAATTAAATAATGCATTAACCTAAGTAAACTTAAGTAAGTGTAATAAGTAAATACTTATTTACACCAACAATTAGAAACTTGTTCAATACTCCCCTTGGGATTTGTGACAAGGGATTAGCCACCTCTTATGTACTATAAGTTGAGTGGTTGTGTCGAGCATTGATATATCAATCTTTTGGTGCAATGACAACCTCACTCTAACACCCATGTGGTTCTTGCTACTTCCAAAATGTGATTCTACAACTCTAGTTTTGTAGTTAAATAAATTAAGTTGTCAGCTATTGAAAGATTGTGATATTATTTGATAAGATCCTAGGATGATTGCATCTCCCTTTGCATGACTTCCAAGTGAGGTGTCAACATTTCTTGAATAGAGGCCAATTTAGATCTCATGTTGTTGCCATTTGTCTGAAGCTCAACCAATGTGCCTTGAGAATTCAGTAAATTATTGTAATGATTAATGCTAGATCCTACTGACAATGGAATATTATTGTAGATCTCTTCATCTTAGCTTGAATTTGGTTTATTTATGTCTGAAGGCCACTTGTGACTCTTGGAATGTCTGACAATATTCTGTACAAATGTTGTACTTTCTATATAAATTTTTTCATAACTTGTATATGCTCTTGCAATTCCACTTTCTGCTCAACAATGGTTATGGAAACTTTTCCCACAACCTTATTCTTGAATCTTCTTGCATACCAATCCATCAATTTTTGATTTGATTCCATATTACCAACATTGACTCATTCAACAATATTTACAAGCTAGGTAATGATTGGGGCTTTTTTATCAAAATTTTAAATATCAAAAGCATCAAAAAAATGTTTTTCACATCATAAACTACTTGCTTTTACTTAAGCTCTCTCCTTAACTCTTCTTTTCATTTCTTCTTTGCCAAAATCTCTTGTAACAAAATTGTTTGTTCTAAGGTGAGATCTATGAAGTCTAATTGTGGCATCTCAATTATTTCATCTAGGTTAACTTCAATAGCTGGTGACTTTCCTTCATTGATTTTCCTCTTGTACTTGGTGAAGGAGTGTTGCTACTCAACACTTCTTTGAGAGTTGGTGAGGGAATTTCACCACTTGATCATGCTAGTGCATCGATGCTTGAGACAACAATGATCACACTTAATTTAACTCTTCTTATTTCTTTTTTTTCCTCAATGTGTGGTGCTAAAATAGTTTTACTATCTCTATTTTTGTTTTTTGCCTCAATTTTTGCCTCTATGTCTATGAGCCTTGATTTATCAGCCTCTGGAGTGTTATTGGTGACATTCTTCCTTGTGAACTCGACACACCTAAACTTTCTCCACTACTATAATTATCTTTTATGTTTACAGTTTTAGTCTCTTTCTCTATCTTTGCTCTCTTGGTTGATAACCCAAAAATGCTTTCCCAAACAAATTCATATTGTTGTGTTACAGCTTCCATTCTATCCTATATAAAAAATAAATTATAAGCTTAGGAACAAATTTGCTCTTGTACTTTGCCAAAAATGTTTCATGTTGATCCTAGGACAGATTAGGCATTACTTTGAATAAAGTGTCAGCCCTTATCTTTTTCTCTTATTCTTCTGCTTACCACCATATTCTTTCTAATATTTCATATAATTCCTTAGGTATCTTCTTCTCAATCTCACTAGGAGCTAGCTTATGATTAGAAAACATATCTACCATAGCCTCCTCAATTTTGATTATGTCATTATTATCCAATGTATTATACTTTAAAAATCTAAAGCTAGATAATCCTAAAGATCTTCATAGATTTGCACATACCTCTTCAATAGACTTAGATAGCCCTTTAGGTGTTCCTTTGACCAATCTCCTTCTTTTAGGTTTATGGGCATTGGGCTCAATAGTATTTGCTACTTTCTATTTTATAGTCTGCTCAACTCTAGCAGTTGTCCTGGTTCTTGCCTTATTTGGTGGTGGAGGAGAGAGGGGTGTCACTACTAGCTTCTTCTTGGTTCCTTGAGACTTCTTTCTTGGTGGAATGAAAACAACTAGGGATTGACCCTTGTCTCCTTCTTCTTCCTAATCTTATTCATCACCATTGTCTTAATCCTCTCCAAGACCTTGTGTTATCTGTAATGGTTCCTTTCCTTTGCCTAAGGTTCTGAAATTTGCTTCTAGGTCTCCAATCTTTTTTTTCCTTTTCTTCTCCTTAGAATCTATCTTGATATATATAGTTATTATTGCCTTAGATTCCTCATATTTCCCAAAAGATTTAGCCTGAGTGTCTATTTCTTCTTTCAATAATGCAACCATGTTTGCACTCACTACATCACTATCAATTTCAGAGTCAAAACTTTGTAGCTAGGCCTTCCTCAGCTTCACTACCTACACAAATGTGTTGCATGTATCTAGAAGAAAACATATGTCATTATAGTATCTTTTAACCAATTCCTCAAGTATCCTCATCCTCACCTTCATTATTTTCTTAAATTCCTCAATGTAAGCATCCATGACATTCAAAAAAAATTCTCCTAATTGAGTAATGTATTGTTTATTTGTCTTGTCACTGGTTTGTTTTGTTCCCAAACAACATCACCAACACTAGGAAATACTTCTAGATATAAAAGAATATACATACAATGAGGTATCCAAACTTACACATTGAATTATTATCTTTTCTTATAGATGATAGATTCTCTACTAGTTGTAGTATTTGCAGCTTGGCAAGATCATATTCATGATCTTTCATTACTATCTTCCATGCTTGATCTAATGCCATACATGACACGTTGTTCAATCTTATTGACTGGTAAAATTTGTAAGCTATAACCCTTGCTTTAATTTTGATTAGTGGATCATAAATATTTGTAATGGTTAGACCTTGTCCATTCCACTCGGCACTTGTGTTTGCCTCAACTTCTTCTCAACTCAGGCATCACATGATTTTCTTCTTTTCTAAGGTTGGATAGCCTATCACTCTATGAATCAATTTCTTTGTGATCTCGATGGGTCCATTATGTAAACAATACATCATATCATGGATTCTTCTCAAAATAATTTTAATCCACTCAATCTTGAAATTCTTCATAAATTCTAGAGCACTAGTTAACCCTTTTCTTTCAACAACTTTAAATTCATCCTTCAAGGTTCATCCCTTGCATAAATTCTCATATGCTTCTCTGTTATCCTAGCCTTCTACTTCTCTAATATTACACATATAACAACTCCTAACATCATGGATCATAATAACTTTGGGTGGCATCGAGGATAACACACTCATTATTCAAATCTCTTTTCATTGCAATTTTTGAAATAGCACAAAATGGTGGAGGATAGACATCACTCTTTACCAGTTGAATTTTACTAACCATTTGACTCATTCTAGTAGTAGATGAAGCTTCCATATTCACTGTTAGGGTCTAAATTATTTTCCTTCTCCTTTGTATTACTTGGCATAGTTCATATATTCACCTGTTCATGCTTCTTGTCCAAATCACTCTTGAAATTTGTTTCTAGTTGCTGAAATCACCAAATTGCTCCATGCTCTTGAAATTTGTATCGAAGGTGTGAGATGGTGTCTTAAAAATTTGATATATATACCTTTTTTTGATTTATTTAGGTCCTCCATTAATGTTGTGTACTTAGGTAGGTGGACGCCATCTATCTTGATCGATATTAGTGCCTTTTGAACTAAGTCTTTGCTTTACATCTCGGTCTCTTCCATATCACTTGGTCTCCATTATTTTACTTTTGAAGTTCTCGATCTATGTTAAAATGCTAGGTCAACATAGACAATTTTGATAACATTCGACAATCTACATAAATCTATTCTCATTCATCTTCATATATGCAAATATGAACTTTGGCACATTTCATGTAAGGAACTATTGTATGATATATCAATTAAATATACAGTTCCACACAAACATCTCTTGTTTATTTTGAGATGACATGATCACCTTATACATTGGATTGGGTGGCCTCAACTCCATTTGCTCCACTATTTCCATCTTCTACTCTATTTTTCTAGTTTTGACTCATTTCCTTCTCAATTTTCTCAATGTCTACTTTACCTTTACCTTTGTCTCTTTTTGATTTTTTGAATGTACTTGAGTCCTAAAATTATTGCTTAGATGTCCAAACTTGTGACATATGGAACATGCATTGCTAGGTGCATAACTCTTCCTCTAATTTGTCTAGTAAATTTTTGTCTAAGATCTTCATTCATATTCTCTATGCCCATACTTTTCATAGTTATAGCAATATCCTTCAAATATAGGTGTAGTAGATGTATTCCTTGCTCTTGACCTACACTCATGTATTTGATGTCCTTGTTTCTTACAGTAAAAATAGTAACTAGTAAACTTAGGTTTAGGATTTTGCATACCATGTTTGCTTTGACAAATAATTGCAATATGACCAAGTTTTCCACAGTGATAGCATGTTGGTTTTGTCCTTTGACTTTACATTCCTCAAATCTCCATTCCTGGATGATTCTCCTTGCTCAATGCATGAATGTCCTAAACCATCATTATTGCTAGATGACTTCATAAGTTCTTCAAAGTACTTCATTGCCTCTTTAGGTTTGTTGAATCCCTCCATAGATTCTTTCTCAATTTAAAGTTTACTCTTCAATATCTCCTTCTATGATTTGAGATTTGAAATTTTCACATCCCTATGATTCAATTCCTGATTTGCAAGCATTAGTTGACTCATCATGTCTAGTTGTGTGTTTTTGAGCTTTTGCACATTTGATATCCTTTCTTCAAGTCTGATAGTCATTTATCTTTTGTTTTCCTCATTCATGGTCCCTTCTTCTTCATCTTTCTTCTTTTTTTTTAGTCACTTCACATAATCTTACTGATTGGATTTCATGTTCTCTTTTCAATCCTCTTATTTCTTCATTTATGATTTTTCTCTATTCAAGTAGATCTATAAATTCTTTTTCATTTGGATTGATTGATTCAAACAGTCTTTTAGTCTCACCTTCTTCACAAGTTTTTTTAATTATCTGGATAGCCAATTCCTTCCTCCTTTTTAGGGATTCCTTTAGATCTTGTCTTTCTTTTGCAAGTTTCTATAGTATGAGTTGGATGTCAATCACTTGATTGTCAATAACCTTGTCCAATTTAAATGCCTCCATCTCCAAGATCTAATCTCTGAGTGATTAAGCTTCTCTTAGAGAACCAATGCTTTGATACTACTTAGTAGACTTTTCTCTTGATGTTGATGATGGTAATAATTCTTCAACATATTTTATCATATTTCTAGTGATGATTTATAATTTAAGGAGGACTTTGGCTATGCATGTAAATTTTTTTAATAATAAACTTGTTGTAACATACAAATATGATCCATAAAATACATGAAAATAAACACATAACACAATATTTGTTACCCATAAACCCTCCAAGATGAAGGTGAAACTGGGGTGGGGATGACACACACAAATCTTCACTACTGCATCAATAAAGTTAATCTGTTAGGGTTACAATGTTTGACCATAATATATGATCTACCATGTGAGCAGTCTTCCCTGTTAAAAGCTCAAGAGACCACTAGGTCTCACCTTGTTAGAGGATTTAACACTTACAATAAAGTAAGGACTCTGTTAGGAGATTTACAAAGATTTGTTAATACTACTTTGTTAAGAGATTTACCTTTATTCAAGTTGGTTAGAACTTATTCAATACTTGACTGTCACTATGCTCTATAAGCTGATTTCAAGTCTTCTCCTTGCTAACTGATCCTCTCCTCTGATCTGATAATAATTTTCTTCCCCTTCACTGCTCTAATTAGGTCACTTGATCCATTAAGAGATAACATAACTTTTTTACTAACTTTTGATCTAACCTCAATCCTTCACTTCACTATTCACATATTACTCCTTGTTCGCACACACACTCCTCTTCTTATCTCCATGCCATACAATCTAGGTTAAGATCTCCTCTATTTAAAGAGTACCACAAAGAGTTTTCTATATGCTTCCATAATTATCCTCTCCACATGAATTGTTGATCACAAAACATATGGATATGTAATCCACATCATTAACACTTAAAACTCTCTGTAACCTCTAGAAATATTAAATGTTTCTTCTACATCAGATTGAAAATGATTTATCTCAAAATATGTTCCATTCTTGAATTTTATGTTAACTTTGTATTGCTCGGCCTTTACTATTTTTTGATACTTGACATTGTTGTTGCTTGGGTTGTATTGTGCTTGACACATACTATGTGACTCAACACATACTATGTGACTTGACACTTGTATACTTGAAACTACTCAGTCGATGTTGAGCTTGACTTGTATATAAAATACTCGATGACCATACACTTATTTGGCTCGTATAGAGCTTGACACATACTTGTGTATATGACTCAGCCTATATAGAATAGCTCAATCATAGTGATGACCATCTGACTTAGCTTTGTAAATGACTAAGTGTTTGACACTAATAGACAACAATAGTTAGGGATATAAAAAATTCTTACATGTGATCAAATTATTGAGTCATTCTTTCCTTATCCTCCTATTGAGATCATATCTACTATTTTTCCTGATGATACTTGCATTTATTCAACCATGGGTTTAGCTAATTCACTACAATAATATATTCCTTGTCTTTAAAATTCAATTCCATGTGATGAGTAAATGACAAAAATTGTAAGCTTGTTTGTGGAATCCTACATTATATATTTAGGATACCCTATTGATGACATTCATTTTCTCTTTGGTGAATATGATCCCTCTTCAATTATTTTGAGGGAACATGTTGACCCTCTGTTAGAAAGGATAGGTTGATGTTGCACCAAAAGATCAACATGTTAATTCCTGATACAACCAATAGTCTTATAGAACAACAGGAGGCAGTTAAGCCATGTCATGAACCCTGCAAGGGACGTTGGACCACTACCAATAATCCCCTCCCAACATCACTCATCGTGGCCAGAAGGATTTGAACCTGTGACCAAGCTCTAATACTAATTATTAGAAAGGATAGGGTTGTTGTTGCACCAAAAGATTGACCTATCAATGTCCAATACAACCAATAGTCTTATAGAACCATAAGAGGTGCTTAAGCCATGTTGTGAACCCTGCGAGGGATGTTGGCCCATTGCCAACACCCTCATCTTCATTCTATACTTGATAATTCTTTCATGGTTGAAATTATGGTGGATACTTTGGTAAAATAGTTGGAGGAGGACACTGGAACTTCATAGAAGACACTTGAGTGTTTGACACTTAGTTTACATTCATCCTTTGTTGATCTTTAATTGTATTTTTTAATAGATTAGCATAATATACATGGTTTGGAGGAGATACCTTTCGATAAATACATAGGGACACTTGAGTAGGTTTTAGAGATTCCATTCATTTTGAACTTTCTTCCTATGAACAAAGGATTCTTCTTGAAACACATTTGGTTTTGTTTCTTCCTAAGGGGAGGCACATTGTTCTAAACTCATGGAGAAGTTTTTATTTTGTGTACATTCTATATTAAGGGGGGTTACTTGGTCTCTATATGTTTCTTCTCTCCTATATGAGGATTCTTAATTGTATATGCATAATGTATGTCATAAAAAGAGGGGGTGGGTGGAAGGGTCTCATGATCACTTCATCCATCCATGTATCTTGTTTGTTTTTCATCTCTCTTTTTCAGGGAGGGTTCTTGCCCATGAGGGTTTCTCTCTTTCTCCACTTTAGGAGAGATTTCATTTCTTTTGCACTTGCATAGTATACATGGGAACCTAACATGGTCTAGTAGTCAAAATCCACAATGCATTGCCATGTAGCCCTATGAGATTAAGTGCATTCATCTAAGTTGGACTTAAGGGGGTGTTGGTGTGCTTAAATATTACTAATTACACTTTACATAAGTTTACATAGGATAATAGGTTTGCATATTAATTTTCATACATACACATAGGGTTTCACAATTCTTTTTAGCACATGGTGTTGGAAAAATCAACTTGGGGTGGTTTTAGTTGTTGTCTCATACCTCTTTATGTTTGAGATACACCTTTACCACTTCTATCACATCATCATCCTCTCATTATTTCACATGTTGCACATACTTTATTGTACAATGGAGGATGATCCACCACTAGTGTGCATATGATTACACCGAGTCTGTGATTATTATCACTATTGCTATATTTATGTTTCTCCTTATTCAAGTGTAAAATCACTTGCATGAAGAATGTCTTTCTTAAAAAATGAAAAAAATGACAATAATCATTTATTTATGTAATAGTAAGATAGAGATTGAATCACTTTTATTATTTTCTATAATACAAAAAATATAGTAAGTTATTAAATATGCAATTTATCCTAACTTCATTAACAATATAAAATCATACAAATTCAATCAACTAAAAATAATAACAATTAAAATTAGATGTGTTAAAAAATTAAATGGAATCTTTTTGTTTTATAAAGAAAAAAAACATTTTACTTCCTTGTTCAATTTTATTTGAACATAACTAGTTAATGATTAAAGTCAAACTAGATTAATGAGTAGATTTATTTTGAGAAATATTATTTAAATAACAAATAATTTGAAAATATTAAGATGCTAAAATAATATTACAAATTGTTTTAAATTTTTTAATTTGAATATCAATAAATTCTATTATTTAATGGGACATTCTTAATTTTGTTTGAATATGTGGCATATTTCTAATTAAGATGGGTAAATATTATTGTTTGAAGTGAAATGTCAAGTTAAGAGAATCTATCAAACTATAGTTAAAATAAAATAAAATTTGTCAACTATTTAAAATTTAATGACTAAATAAAAATAAAAGTCAAACCAAATTATGCATAGTTCTAATTTCTTGAAATATAATTATATAAGAATAACACAATCATTTAAAAATATAAAAAAACTCTTGTCATAGAAAATTTCCAAACACCATTATTTTTTTAAAACTATTTTTATTTAATTCTTATAGTATTAATAAATGCCCTTTCTTTTAATCAACCAATTCTACCTATAATGTAGGTGAGTCTCACTTTTTATGGGAATGTTCTTATTTTTGTTTTATTAAGAAATGTAGACATTGTCACTTGTCTTGCGTTTATAGTTACTTCTTAATTCACTTTGTTAGAGGATCTCATCAATTCAAATGCCAACCTAAAAATCTATCAAATCACCAAATTTCCACAACTTAATATATATTTATATCGATAATGATGTTATTTTTTATAAAGTTAAACACATCACTTTATATTTTTATTTATTCAAGTATGTATGGTTTACTTCCATTTCATTTATGTGTATATTATACAATTATCTATTACATATTTCTATCTATGTACTTATTTTCATATATTTAATATTCACCTTTTTTACTATTTTTATATGCACATGATGAATTGATTAGGTATATGTTTATACATAAAAATGGGTATACATGTTTCTCATGTTGGTCAAGTAAGATTAACAACTTATTATTATAAATTGGTGGGAGTTGATCTAGTGGTATCGTGAAAATGGGTTAATTAGATTGTCTTCTTCTATGGGTACTCAAAGATGAGTTGTGTGGCAACAACTTTGTTCAAAATGAGTGAAAAGATATATAGGAATCTATACAAAAGTGTCATGCCATATATTTAGTGTGCACGAGTGTATTATTGACAATAAATATGCATCCATTACTCAAGTAGGTATAGTTTTTGGGAAAATCTTAGTTGCTTATCCAATATCTTTAAAAAAAAACCATGAACCCTACCATTCATGATAAAACATGACTAAAAGAGATGAAGAATGTGAATAAGTAAGAGGAAATCAAGCTAATCCATCAATAAATAAACAAGGGATGGAAATGGGAACCAATAAGGTAAAGCAATGTTGTTTACTTAAATCAAGATACTCTAGTCTATTCCTTGAGACTAGAAGTTTCTGAAGTACACAAGTTTTAGGAAGCATGGCTAGCAAGCTATGATCAAGGATACAATATTGAAGTATCAAAGTTATGTAGTAGGACGGTTGTGACATGTAGGTGACACTAAGTAATATCCAATATTATGTTCTTTATACTAAATGACCTGCCAAAGTCATCATTTGCATAAGAATAAGAAATTTGTGTGAAAATCTAGCAATCATAGATGGTGCATGACAAACACACTCATCTCGTCAATTAGAAGTGCACCCCAAGGGATCTTTAACTCTAGTATAAGAAATTTCACTCATAATAGTTCTATTTCGAAATGATTTTTTTTGCTTTCACCTTTGTTAAAGGATACTATGGAGCATTCTGTGGATTGCCTTAGTGAACCCTTCATTTAGTACAATGTAAAGTAGGCTTTGCGTATAACAAGGATATAGTTTCCAAACTTAAGAACTCTAAATTGTTATTCTTTACTATTGGTATATTTGTCTTCTTTAAGCAATGTATGAATGGGGAGAACTAATCAAAAATTGAACCTAGTCCAATCGTACTATCAAGAAAGTTGTACCAAATATAATATCATATTGAAATAATATGAACTAAACAAATTAACTTGCATCCCTTCACTATCAAATCAACTTTGCCCTACATTTAAAGGGCGAGATATTAATTATTTAAAAATCAACCAAAAACTATCATTATTTTAAAAATAATAATAACAATACTTGCATTATGATTGATTTAAGTGATAAAAGACAAGAACATGCATTTAGTGAGTGGCATGTTGCTACCGTGTTTAGGTGGGACAAGTTTATGTGTGGCTTCAAATCTACGAATTTTTGTTGCATCTCATTTTAAACATTTTACGCTAGTATTATTTTTCGTTTGTTGTCTCTTTGTTGCGGGTATCGAGTTTGCTTATTTTCGTGGCAACGACAAATAATTCATTCATATGAGGCACGTTCTTGTTTTTAGTCTTAAACGTTCTTTAATGGACACGCAGCAGTTGTGAACTAAGGCACCTATATAATAATAATAATAATAATAATGTTATAATATTCACTATTTATAACTTTGAATCATCATTCGGTGTACTAGGATAAAAAATATGAATAACTCATGCTCCCACGATAGGTGGAAAGTGCATGCTTGGCATTTTTTAGGGAGTTTGTTGGGGCCACGTCTCATAATAAAGTAAGGTAGAAAATGTTTGAAGCTATCTCAAACTTTTTAAAGAGTTGTAAAAAAATATTTTTTTCAAAGAAAGTTTGGAATCAATTCAAAGAATCAAACCATTTCTTGTTCTAATGCAAATATTCATTTGACACGAGCCCACCGTTACTCTTTTTCTTGATCAAGATACTCGAACTTCTATTTTTTCCAAGTTGAGGTTAGGAGTCTCTACAAATAGGAGAGAGGGGCTGGAAACCTTTGACTACTATAAAAGTCATTTTTCCGAGGAAAAAAAACCAATGGTTTAGCTTGTCCATCTTCAAGTCCATTATTCTCATTGAAAGGCTAAGTGACTTTATCATAGAGAAATATGCATAAAGAAACTAATATTCAAAGTTAACCTCTTTCATATTTTTCTAAATTTAGACACGTACCTACACATTCCTTTCATGTTAACTTTCATTAAATAATCTTAAATTGAAAAGCTGGTGAGATTTTTCTAGATAGAAGATCATCTTCAAAATAATTAAAGGCTAGCAACTCTAGCTCTATATCCTTGATTCACCTCTTGATTGAGGAAATGTTCTCACCAAGAACTATATTTATCTAAGAAATCAAAATAATATTTTATTTAATAGAAGCCACCAAAGGAGGAGTTCACACCACCCTAAATCAATTCCCCACGAATCAACCATGATTTTCGTAATATAAGTTTTGCATTCCATTTTAAAACATTCATGCTCTAAAAGTAGTCATTCTACTCCCCTTTACTTGGTTCTCTTCAACTGTTTCGAACTCCCTTGACATTAACAACAAATCAAAGATATTCTATTTTAGTTATCTAATTAGTGCATTTTCCCAGACAATTTATTGTTCCCATATACCTTATTCATGACTCTCCATGTCAATTATTGGTCTAAGATGTTTTAATATAACCTTGGCATGCATGCCTATGTATTATTGTTTACCTTGAGGCTTCATTGCAATTCAATATTAATGTCATGGTTGAACTCCACCTTCATATCAAGGTAGCCATGCTCTTCATGTATTGAGTTAGCAAAGGTGACTTGTTCTCTATATTTGAGATAAAAATGCTCACTAATTATTATATCTTATTTATACTAGTTTGAAGTTTAGATACTCTTGATTTTTGGGCTTCCACCAAATTGGTGCAAGACACCTAGTTGAATGAGGATGTGTCTTGAGGTCCATTGATGTAACAAGGTCCAATAGTGACTAATTTGTAATTACTATAATTTGTAAGGTCCAATTGATTTCTTGTAAGGCCATAGTTCCTTGATGGTCAAATGTGGTCAAAGATTATTCTAGGCATTTCGTAAGGATTCTAATATTTTTGATTAGATGAAAATGAGTTTTGAGGGGCCTTGGAATCCTTTACATCTTAAAGAATGAATTTAAACCCATTATAGTCCATAGACAAAACCAATAACAAACATGAAATAGGCATGGAAAAGAAAAATGCTAGCTAGACACCAAGACAACACAGAGACAACCAACTAGACCAAAAAACCAAAAGACAAGACAGAACAGAGCAATACTAACTCAGACACTTCAACAATTTTGTTGCCTCAAGTTTCAGCTTCTCCATCAACTCAACTACCTTCTTTAGCTCTTTAATTTCATTTGATTGGGGGGAGGGGACTCGCTCTTGGTATGCGCTTTATTCCTTTTGTTGGGCCTTGTACCATCTTAAAATGGAGAAGAAAACTAGACTTTGAAACCTTTGTATGCAGAATAAGCAAGTAGAGTTCTTACTCCTTCCAATCTAGCAACAGGAACAAACGTTTCTTCTAATGGCCCACCAAGGGATCCAAAAGAATTAACCTAAAATTTTACTAAGTTTGCCAAACAATTTTAAAAAAAAAAATCATGAAAGATAAACCATTCATATCAAACACATAGTAGCGGAAGTAATAACATACAATCAACTATAAGCATACATAACAGGTTGCATTCCTTAAGGATCCCAAGATGTTGAGTCACATTTGATCTAATTAATACTAAGTCTAACCACTACCACATCCACATGAAAGAATAAATAGAAAGTCCAATGTCCATATTACACATCTGTTCTGAATGCCTCTTGGCAATTAAATTCTGAATGCTCAATCATCCACTGTACATGACACTGGGTATGAAAGGCTTAAAAGAATATACATGTGTGAAAATGAAGTACATCATCCTATTCTAATCCATGACGCAAGTGCAATAAAGTAAATGAAACCAAATTCCATACATGATGCATCATCATAGAAGATATAAACATCCATAGTAAAAGATAACCATAAACCATAACACATAATTATCTAGGTACACGGTTCCTCCCAACCGTAAATAGCATCATTAGACCATTGTGGGTCCTAGCCATCCCTCTGTACCTAACATCCCAAGTTATCGAAGAGATCATCAGTATTATCATAGTAGGAATGTCACTCCTAAAACATACTACATTATATCCAAAAAGAAATCTAACATGCTACAACATATGCATAAAGAAATCTAACATGCAAGAATAAAACATAAGATGATCCTACAAAGTAGATAACATCATCTATCACATGCTAATCGTCAATATAAAGAAACATACCAGTAAATAACATCCATCATAAGATCCATGAATGGAATGAAGATAAATGCCAACAAAACATGCTCCAGCCACGATGACTACGGACGGATCTCCAAATGGTAAGAGTGAAAAAGCACTACCACCTAACCGCGTGGAACCTAAATGGTCCACTCCCACCACACTGAGGAGATAATCTCAAGTCCCAAGCAGGATATCAAATTACATAACAAAAATACTCTCTAAGTCTAGGAATCCTAAAAGTATACTAACTCAAAGGTTCCAACACACAGATTGACATCTACACCTAGAGGCACAACAATGACATGTAGGAAACCTACTATGTAAGCAGGAAAGTGTCATCGCATGAATCACGCTAGAGTTACCATGGTAGTATCTCAATAGACCCCGACCCCCTAGTGATCCCTATGTAGCCACTAGTATCCTCTCGTACTGACGAGGCATACTATGAAATGCAAGGTCGCAACCAAGCATTCTCTCTACTCCCAACCTAGTCTGTACTAGCACTCAAGGCATGGGTGAGAACATACAATTATCTTATTAGGCTCATTTTAATCCCCATTTAGTGTAAATATTTTCACTTATTAAATAACTTACAATGAGTTATCTTGGCAACCACTTAGGGCCTCGGCCCCCATTGCAAGCCACTTCTCAACACTACAAGTAGATAACCTACCCTAGGCTCAAGAAATCACAAATCACAAAATCACCTCAGTCCTATACAAGCAACTAGAAAAATACCAAAAGATAATCCACAATAAGAACACCAAATTTCCATGAGCAACTTAAAAGCATCCATTGATAATCATGACCACAACAGTTCTCTATTGGCAACTAAAGGTATCAATGATAATCATAATATCCATTGGTCCTCATCGAGCAATCGTATAGTATTCCAAAATAAATCTCAATATCCATATCAATGATAAATCACAACATCCATTGGTTCTCAAGGAGAAACCAAAAAGCATCTCAAAATAAATAATACTGATCGAAGACTCCAAAATGGTCAAGTCCAAAACATGTCACAACATGATAACATCAAGAATAAATCAACACTTCAGTCCCATCATGGCGACTGGAAAGTAGTCCAAGTATAACTGATCGATGACTCAAAAATGGTTAAGTCAAGTGTCTCATGTACATACATCTCAGCTTCACATAGGAAGACTGATGCACATCAATGAACAATGAATACAAACATCTCATAGAGCACACCATCACGTTACCATGGTTGGGTTTAGAAAGATCGAGATCAAATAAAATCAACATGCCATCACATTCACATAACCTCCGAACCTCTGGTAACAACCTAAGACTGGTCAAAGCTAAGACAAACCCCAAAACCCCAAAACACATATAGCATAGAGAAATGAGATACAAACACATGTTTTGGTTTTCTTTTGCAATCACATGATTACGCCAAATATGAGGTTTCCAATTTTGTTTCAAGTATATATCAAGAGTATAAGATTCTTCATTTAATCTACAACTCAACCCATTTATCTTTTCGAATAAAACATAGAATTATCCCTCCATTATTTTAAAACAATTTTCTAAAATAATCATAAGATAATTATTTACTTATTTAAATCATTGAACTAGTTCTTATTGACTTTTAGATAAAATCATTCACATTATTCAAAATATTAGAATAATACTTATCAACTTTCAAATAATTAGTTTACAATTTCCTTTAAACACTTCAAAGACAATTATTTATTTAAAATAATCCTCATTAATAATTCAATTATTTAATTCCACTAAGGACTTACTAATATCTCTTTTAATTTGTCCTCATTTAAAAATCCATTTACTTAAATTGACTAATAATTAATTACACTTCTTCTACTATTAACTAATCTTAATTAAATTAAATTAAATTAGATTAGTTAATAAATCATATAAAACTAATGCATAATAATGAGATTCTATTTTAATTCAAACACAAACCCGAATCAATTTTCAAATCTTGATTCTACTAAGGGAAGATTGCAATAATATTTTTAATTCCCATAATTGGATGAAACAATATGCATGCCCGAATTCCAAATTACTAAATTGAAGATTCATTCATAGAGAATTATTCAGACACACATAACAGACACAATGAAGATAGGAAAAGAAAGAGTGTAAATATGTGAAATAATCATGAGTGCCTACCTTAACACTGATGTTAATTCGCTACGCCTTAGAAAATTGTAGAGAAGCTCCTCCTCTTAGATCTTTCTCCTTTCTGAAAATTTCTTCCTTCTCCAACATTCGCAATTCCTCCAAGAACTAAACACCCTCAAGTGACTAGGAGTTCTTGTAGAAGCATATGAGGATGTCCATACACACTAGGAGAGCCTGTATATGGGCCTCTAAGATGCATCTAGAATGTGTCTAGAAGGAGCTAGGAGACAAGCATGACAACTAAGCACATAACTTCCACAATAAGAAGATAAACATGATGAGGTGTCTAGAATGTTGTAGACACCATGTGCTCAAATAATGTGCTAACTCCTAAGTGTAGACAACATGTGCATAATTAGAATGCAAACTCCTATGTTGTCAACATGACAACTCACAAGAGTTCGCATACTCTTATGCGAATAAATATTAAAATAATGCACATTAATTTATTTAATTAAATTTCTTTATTTAATATTCACTTGACTCCTTTTAAAATTAATTTATTAATTTTAAATCTCATGCACTCACTTTATTACATCCACTTGTTTTATCTTAATATATTTTAATCACATGCATGCATCATGTGATCTAGAATCTTTTAATAATTTTAATATCTTTTCCAATTTTAAATTTATTTTTTAAACTTAATTGATAAAATATTTATTAATTTAAATAATAATATTATTTAGCATTTATTTAAAAATGACCTCTATAAATAATTATTGTTACATTCCAAATTTAAACTTATAACTTTTATCTTCAAATTTAATTCTTTTTATTTAATTAATTTCCCAATTAATTAAATAAAATTAAAATATTAAAATTTCATAATAATTTTTCATTAAATTAAATCATTAATTAAGTCTTTTAATTAGACTTAATTAATAGAAAATACACCAAAGACTCATAAAATAAAATACGAAAACTCATCATAGCAAAACCCATACAAAATCAAACCAAAAGGGTTAATATCACGAACTACATCATCTGACGTATTTGAAGGGTACTCAACTCAAATACTTGTCCTAATTTTCAATTAGAACAAATGGCTTAAAGGGTTGGAATTTGGACTTGAGAATTTATCTCCCCTCTCTTACCATTGAGATAATGTGATAGGGTATGCTCATCTTGACAATTCAGGGAAGTCGATACTCGGTACCTGCAACCTGCATAAAATTCACACATGTACAAGCACAATATATACTAAGCTAAATAGGCAATGGTAGGAAGTGGTGCATCGTGTAGATCCCGACTAGCAGGTGACTATGACTCCCTTCCTTAACCACATCAGAAATGCCATATAGAAAGAAAACAAACACGCACACCATACACATGCAAGTATGGGATAAGTATCCATAAGAAAACACATATGATAATAAATCATCTAACTATTCATCATCAATATCTAAAAACACTAAATAATCATCATGCAAACATGAAATATAAAGTACCAAGTAATCTCATCATATATCAACTGAATCTAAAACAATATCTAATAATCTCAAAATAATGTTACTAATTATCGTCATCATAAAACTGTCCTAAAAGAGTTTGGCAACATCAGCAGAATGCGAACTAGGCACAGGCACTACATTTTTCCATAGTCAATTCCTTCTTCTTGTGCATACCATTTGCAAACTAATCTTGCCTTGTTCCTTGCGACTTCACCATTTTCATCTAGCTTGTTTCTAAATACCCATTTGGTGCCAATCACCATTTTGTCTTTTGGTCTATGAACTAGAGTCCATGTTTTGTTTTTCTCAATTTGTTCATTCTCTTCTTCCACGGCTTTACTCCAGTCTACATCTTCTAAGGTATCTTTCACTATTTTAGGCTCTTTCATGCTCAGTAAACATGTATCATTTCTCAATTTATTCCATGGCATTGGTCTAACATCTTTATCTCCAATGATTTGTGTGGCAAGATGATGTCTCTTGACATATTTAGACAATCTTGGTTCAACTCTAGTTTCTTTATTTGATCTTTCAACTTCATAGTCACTATGTAGATCTCTATCAGGTAGCTCATCATCTCTTTCATACACACTAATCTCATAATCAAAATGTGCTTCAACTTCATTTTGTAGCTTGGCATTTGAGCATAGCTTAGTTCCTGAATACAACTTGACATTCATAGTATGTGACTCGATGGTCATTGAAACTTGTCATTGATTTGTAACTTTATTTGCAACATCTTCTTCAGTAGACATACCTTCATAAAAGTATGCAAATGATTTGTATTCTTCTAGTTCTTTCATAGGTTCAGTCTCATAAACTTTTGTATATTCATCAAAATTTACATCTGCGCTTTCCACAACTTTTTTAGTGTTAGTATTTAAACACTTATAAGCTTTACTTCTTGTAGAATATACTTTCTCCACTTTTTGGATCTAGTTTACCATTCCTAACGTCTTTGAGAATATAGCATTTGCTTCCAAATACCTTAAAATATTTTACATTAGGCGAGTATCCATATCACAGTTCAAAAGGTGTTGAATGAGTACCTTTCTTGACTTGTACACTATTCAAGGTATAGACAGTTGTACTTACAACTTCTCTCTAGTATTTCAAAGCAACATTTTTCTCCATCATAAGTGTCCTAGCATTGTCCATTACAAACCTGTTTCTCCTTTCATCAATTCCATTTTGTGGAGGGGTTCTAGGGGCAGGTATCTGTCTTTTGATTCCTCTGTCATTATAGAACATCTCAAACTCATTTGATGTAAATTCTCCTCTATCATATCTCAAACATTTCATACTTTTACCTATTTCCTTCTCAATTCTTGCTAAGTACCACTTAAACATTTGGAAAGCATCAAATTTCTATTTGAGAAACATAACTATCATCATTCTGGAATAATCATTAACATAATGTACTTATCTCTTTTGTAGCTTTTCACTTCAATTGGTCCACACAAGTCAGTATGAACAATCTCTAATATTTCTTTAGAGGTATGAGTTTTACTTTTAAAACTTAACTTTTTCATTTTTCTTAGTTGACACTGTTTGCACATTATATTATCAGGTTTCTTCAACTTAGTCAAATCTCTAACTTTTCTCATGTTACTAATACTAACCAAGTTATCAAAATTAACATGACATAACCTTTGTGTCATGGCCACACATCATCAAATTTTACAATTAGACAAGTAGCATCCTCTATGTCAAGGTAGAATATATTTCTCCTAGTCTAATCACCCTTTCCAATCAATTTTCCATTTGTGTCATATATTTTAACAATCGTGTTTTCAAACTCAACCTTACATCCTAAATTATTCAGTTGTGACATACTCAAGAGATTATAGTTAAGTTCTTCAACATAGTAAGCATTATCACACAAAATCTTTTTTGTGAGTTTGATAGAACTTTTTCCTTTTATCAAACATGGTGCATCATTACCAAAGCTTACACTATATCTATCATAACAATTCAAGGTAATGAACTTACTTTTGTCTCCAGTCATGTAATGTGAACACCCATTGTCAATGATCCATCTATCATTCTTGTTCACACAAGTCACAAGTGTAGTTTCCTCATCTTCATTAGATTCATCCTTCATTACAACATACACCACTTCTTCATCATGTTTATTAGATTCATCTTTTGTTTCCTCTTTAGCAATGTAGCATGACTTTTTGCCTTTGTCTTTGTAGTCCTTGTTGTCTTCATCTCTTCTACTTTTGTACTTGTCACCACCTCTATAGTTCTTCTTCTCTGGACATCTAGCAACAATATGACCAACCTCATTGCAATTGAAACAAATGATAGGTAATTTACCTTTGAACTTGCCTTTACCTCTATGGAATCTTCTTTACAATAGTGCTTGAAGTTGATCTACATCCTCCTCAATTGTATCATTGTCATTGGACAGATACTTTATCTTTTTCTTCTTCTTCTTCTAATCAGGTTCTTTCAATGACAGGTTAGCTTTGAAAGTAGATTCAATATTTTTAGGTTTGTAATTATCAAAGTTAGACAGCTCAAAAGTAGTGAGCCTATCTATAAGATCTTCAAGTGATAGATTATTCCTTGGTATACATCTTAGTTCTTGAATTACAGAAACTCTAATAGCATATATAGGTAGTAGTGTTTATAAAACTTTACTTAGTACAGTACCATCATCTATTGTGCCAATAACTCCTCGTATTGCATTAAAAACTTCTTTATCCTTGTGATGTATTGAGCAATATTTTTACCTTCTTCCATTCTTATATCATGAAACTTACCTCTGAGACTTTCAGCTTTGGCTCTTAGAATATTAGTGTCTCCTCCATAGATGGTGGTTAAGGCATCCCACATTTTTTTTGCACTATCAAGACCTTTGATATCATAAAATTTGACATAGCTTAGGGAAAAGGAAATCTCCAATACTACTTGGTTATGTTCTTTCTTCTTTTTCATATTTTTGGCACTTGAGGCTCTAGCAGGATCAACATGCTCAATAGTAATGGTAGATTGTGCATGATCTCCAAGTCCTCCAAGGTGTAGCTTCATCAAAATTTTCCATACATGAAAGTTATCTCTATTAAGCTTGGATACTTCTCTTTTTGACATCTTGATCTTTGTGCTTCTATTACCTTCAAACTAGTCCTCTTAAGTAGATGGTTCTGATACCAATTGTTGGAATTCTCTAGAATAAATGAGAGTTCCGGGGGAGGGGGGGGGGGGGTGTTTGAATCAGTTATCCAAGGTCCAAATGTATAAATAAAACTTTTCACAGCTTAGTGAACCTATAAAACATTTATTATCATGCATGCATCCATAAGATTATGCAATCACTTAAAACTTATATGTTACTATCAAATCAATTTGTAGAATTATAAACATAAAACATAATAGATTCAACAACACATTTGACACAATGATTTTTGCAGAAACCCAATTTGGAAAAAATCACTAGTAACATGCTACTCTTTTTCAGTCTTCTAGAGTAATACCCTATGAAAGACCAACCCTATTAAAGGTTATAATACACACTATTAAATGTGACCCTGCTAAAGGATTTCAATCATCCTATTAGGAGTGAGCCTTGTTAGAGTAATTTAGATCATTCACTTGGAATGTCACATAGTTAAAGGATTTACAAATGAATATTAGGTCAACCTTAATCCAAAGGATTTACCCTAGACTGATACAATTATTAGAGAGTAATAGTAAGGTTTGATCTGAAAACAACTTACAACTCCATTTGTATATTATAGATCTCTATTTTAGTGCTCCATTCTATTTTTCCTTCACATATTTAAGCTCTAATATCTTGTTCACCCTCCAAGCATTCATACTCTTAAGCCTTCTTTCTTAGCATGCCGATGCAAACTCTTCTCTTAGGTCACTTGATGAAACAATGCCCTTGAATCCTTGTCTTCCTTAGGTTCTCCAACATGAAAACCTTTGCTTCTAACCAGCCATCCCTATAAATAAGAAATTAAGATCTTTTGTCATTCATTCTCCATCATCTAATTTAGGTTTAGGATAGATTACGTAGGATTCAATGAATCTACCCCTTAATCTTTATCACTTCTAGAAACTTCTCCTTTAATCCTCTTTGAATTCACCTCAAAATAGTTTACCTTGAATTCTGTGCCACCATCTCATCAATCTTATCTTCTACCTAGTTCATATAATCCAAGAAGACAAACTTGTTAGCTCAGATCCATCGAATTCATGATCTTTCAAATAATGTAACCACTCAACATTAACTTTCTTCTAATGCTCGACACACATTGCATTGCTCGACATCCTCCATAGAATCACTCGGCATGAACTAAAGTTTACTGGTGCTCGACATCAACTAAACTTCACTCAATATCCACTATTTTTCTCAAGATACACTATAATAGACTTTTACTTAGCTCCAACTATTTTTTTGCTCAGCTTGCATTGACTTTGCTTGACACCTACTATCCACTTGGTCAAGCTTGACAAAAAAAATCTGTTTAATTTGTTCTAAATTTTTCTTAGTGTAGCCAACCTTTGCAACCTTAAGTAGATTATCAATGCACCATGTTATCACTATCTTAACTGATTCTTGTACTCCTTTACATAGCATAACCCAACCTTTCCTCTAGGTGTTATTGTTACATCTTTTGATCAAATACTCTTCATCAATCAAATAAGTGATATACTTAAATCAAATAAGCAATTATCTTACCAAAAAATAATAGGTTTGACATTAGCAACAAAATAATGATTGAAACATATTGATCATACTTGTATCAATCTGTTCTCAATAGTCTCCTTCTTCAACATAATGAAGTAGAAGATTATGGGACTTAAGATATAGTTGAGTAAATAGTATTAGCCAAGTGATAGTTATGAATAAGCATAGTGAAGGCCAAGCAAGATAGTTTAAAATAAGTGAGATAGAATAATAGAGGTTGAGCTACACAAATTTGATTGAGAAAAAGAACACAACAATGATCGAGTGTTAGTAATTTTTTTTTTGAAAGAATTGACTTTGAGGCCAACATAGTTGAATTTTTGGATTAGTCAAAATGCGTGGATGATAAGGATTGATGATCTAGTGTATTTAATGTATGAATTGAGTTTATTATGCAATCAAAGGCAAGGATTTAAAGAAAATTTTCTCTAAGTATCAAGAAAGGAGTAGAAGAACAAATGATCGATAGATTCAATAAATCTAACTAAACCCTAAGATCTATAGTGATATTTAAGTTGAAAAGAGAAAAGCTACCTCTTTAAGGAAGAATAAGAGATGTTTTTCTAAGGTTGGTTCATTGTTGAATGGCAATTTTGGAGAGAACTTTTGAAGAATAGAGTAGAAGAAGAAAAATGAGAATATTTGTGAAGTCTGATTTCTTGAAGGGTTGACAAGAAAAGTAGAGAAGGAGATGTTAATGAACCAATAAAAGAGTTGAATGGAGATTTGAATTTAAAAATTGAGTTGTATCTTTATAGATCAAACCTATTATTACTTTCTAACCATTGTGTCAATAAAAATCCATTAATCAAGGTTGACCTAACAATCATCTTGTAAATCCTTTAATTAAGGTGACATTCTAATGGAATGATGCAATATCCTCCAATGAGGAAACTCCTAATAGGATGATTAAATCCTTTAATAGGGTTACACCTAATAGTGTGTTTTATAATCTTTAACAAGGTTGGTTCTTAATTGAACTCGCTTCAGAAGAGTGAAAATTGGAGGCACATTACTTGATGGTTTTTTCCAAATTGGGTTTCCACATTAAATACTACTGTTAGACATGTTTGATGCATGTTATTTACTTATTCTTTGTCGTTATGTACTAAACAAAGAGCTAAGTGATGAATTAATATGTTAAGTTGTTGATGACATACTATATGGGCCAAGTGGTTTTATGAATTTATTTAAGTTGTTTGAAGTTAGCAAAAGTTGAATTGGTACATCTAGACCTAAGGATAATTGATTCACACCCCCACCCTCAGTTATTAAACATTCTAATAGGATCAGGTAGGGAGATGAGTGGAAGATGACATTAAAGATCAATGAGAGTCTTTATGAATGGATGGTAATGCCCTTTGGGATTTCTGATGCCTTGAGCACCTTCATGCACCTTATAAATGAGGCATTGAATGATTTGAAGGGAAAAAATTTTTTTTGTCTACCTTGATGGAATTTTTGTTTTTAGTAAGTGTAGGGAGGAGCACTTGAAGCATCTTGAGCAAGTGTTTCTCAAAGACTTCATGAAGGGAAAATGATGATTAACTTCGATAAGTATGAGCTCATGAAAGATGAAATGGTTTAACTTGTCTTTGTTATTTCTAGAGGATGTTTCAAAATGGACCCTTCAAAATTTGAGGCTATTCTCAACTAACCTAAACCTAAGACAATAGGAGATGCTAGAAGTTTTCATGGATTGTCAATATTTTATAGTAATTTCATTTAGGGTTTTGGTAATATATGTATTGGTATTATTGATAACATAAGAGGGGGAATCAGATTTAAGTTATCTTGGATAAAGAAGGAAGATCATAAATTGAGTATTTGAAGAAAAGGTTGGTTGAACTACCTACCTTAATACTACCCAATTTCAAAAAACTCTTTATAGTTGAATGTGATGCAAGTAACCAAACTATTAAAGGAGTCCCAAGTAAAGAATAAAAACTAGTTGCATTTTTATTAGAAAAGTTGAATGAGGCTAAAAAGGAGTATTCCATATATGATTCATAGCTTTGTGTCATAGTAAAAGATCTTAAAAAAGGCAGACACTACCTATTTCCTAAGGATTTTATAGCATTTATGGATAATGATACCTTGACTTTTTTGATGGGCAAGAAACATTAAATCAAAGGCACACTAAGTGGGTTAAATAGTTACAAGCACACACTTTCACCATCAAATACAAGAAGGCGACCTCTAATAAGGTGACATATACTTTGAATAAGAGATAATTCATAATACATAAGATTTAGTTGCAAAGTATGGGCATAAATTCATTTTAAGGACATGTATAAAGATGACAGTGATTTCAAGGAAATTTATGAAATTTGTTCTAATTTTTACAATAATTGTCAAGTTAATTTTTTTGAATATGGAAAGGATTTTTTTTGTGTATATAAATTTTCTATGAGGGAGAATGTTATTAGGGAAAAGCATAATTTTAGTCTAGGGGGTTGCATCAAGATAGATAAAGACCCTAGAACAAGTTACAATGTTTTATTTTTTTCCATAGGTACACACTAATGTAAGGAAGTTTTTAGAATGTTGTCCTATATGTCAAAGAGTCAAGGGAGTTTCCTCTAATTCCAGATTGTATCAACCTTTTCCTAGATTCCCAATAGACCTTGGAAGATTGTGAGTATAGATTTTGAATAAGATCTACATAAAACACCAAGGGGATTTGATAACATCTTTTTGTTGATATATTCAATAAGATAGCTCATTTTGTGCCCTATATATGTACCACCATTGCATCACATATAACAAGGTTTTTCTTCAAGGAATTTTTTAGGATTCTTGGGCTTCCTCTTAATATTTTTACAAATAGGGACTCCAAATTTGTGGGGTAGTTCTAGAGGACTTTGTTAAAGAAACTAGGTACTCAATTATCATTTACATTATCCTACCATCCAAGATTTGATGGTAAAATTGAAGTTTTAATTAGATCTTTCAAAAATTTGTTGAAGTGTCTCACCAAGAAACATGGACTAGCTTGGAAGTCAACAACTAGTCAGACATAATATTGTTAGATAAATGAGAGGGGGTGAATAAGTTATGTTCACTTATCATATAGTCCCTTCAAACACTTTAGTACCAATAAAACTTCATGAACACCAATAGTATTTATTCGGTGATCTCATTCCTCTTCTTAATTAACTCACACAATCATTTTATTCCAAAATGTTCATTCACTATTTTTTTTATTACTGACTATGTGTAATAGAACATAGTGTTGAAAATATAGAGGGAGTAACTAAGAGGGGTGGTGAATTAGTTACCACTAAAATAAATCTTAGATCCCTTAGATGTCAACAATAAAATTTAGACTGAGAAAATTGATTGATGATATTACTCGTTAAACACATAGAAAATATTGTAACTCGGTAAATGCAGAGTGTGAATTACTTTTGGCAAATCTTAAAATATTAATAGTAATTAACTTGCAAACATAAGAGAAGTAACATGAACACATGAGACACCCAGATTTAACTTGGAAACCCAATTTGGAAAAAACTACCGATGCAACTAGTTACTATTTTTCACTCTTTTGAAGTGAGCCCTATTAGGAGCCAACTCTATTAAAGGTTACAAAACACACTGTTAGATGTGACCTTGTTAGAGGATTTAATCACCCTGCTAGGAGTGGTCTAGCTAGAGGTATTAAAAAAATTTAATGGGATTTCCACCTTGTTACATGATTTATAACTAGTTGTTAAACCAACTTTGTTGAGAGATTTTAGATCACTGCTACAATGATTAGAGAGTAACAATGAAATGACCTGATTGTGATGCAACTAAATTGCTGAATCCATATCTCTTTTTTGCTTAAACTTGATCCTTCCTGATCGAATATTACTTTTCTTCTCCACAAGGATACTTTCTTATCCTTTAAGTTTGCTCCCTCTCTTTTATTTTTCAATTCAATCAACACACTAGAAATCTCAACTTGACCTTTTATTTATACCTTCTAGATTGTCAAGTCAGACCAAATTCAAATTATAATAACCAATATTCATTATCATAGTCAGCTAGAATCAATACATAAAGTAATTAAGCTTCATATACCAAAATAAGAAAAATCCTTTATAAGCCAACCCTGCTCAGTAGAAACTAACTTTAGAATGATTTCCTGTGTTAACCAAAAAAGGCTCGGTTAACACTACGAACTTGTAGAAATTCTTTGGAAACCAAGTTAACGTAGTGAATACTAACTCTGTGAATCTTTCCCTTTGTTAACTAGTGAGATTGGTTAACACTCTTTTCTTCCTAAATTCCTTCAACACTTGAGTGAGCTCGGTAGACACTATCATCTATTCAGAGTAAACCTATAAATGCTCTGTCGACAAGGAAAACTATCTTCACTAACCAAGTGAGCTTAGTAAGCATTGTCTGTCAATTGATATGACATTTGTGTAACATCAAAAACAACACACAATTAATCAATTATATCCAATAATCTCCCTCTTTGACATTGATGGCAACACAACATGTCATAGCATAATGAAATTTGAGAACAAGATTCCTTTTGACAGAAAGTTTCTCCCTCTTTGATTTTACACAAGAACTTCTTCTTTATGTTGTATTCTCCCTTTGCATAACTTGTTTCCAAACCTTACACTGCCTCCATCATAGTGTTCAAAGTGTTCAAATTTTGTTCTATCTCTAGTCATATGATGTAAACATCCACTATCTATGATCCATGTATCATTTTTTCTAACATGAGAGATAAGTTTCATCTTATCTTCATCTTCATCATATTCATGTTTTACAACAATGTACACTATTTCATCTTCACTATTATCATAATCTTTAGCCATAAAACAAGTCTTCTTACCTTTGTCTTTAAAGGATTTGTGACTTTTGGATTTCTTCTTGACTTTATACTTGTGGTTCTTCTTCTCATCCTTTCTTTCTCTATTTAGGCACCTAGTAGCAATATGACCAATTTCTTCACATGAAAAGTAGATTAAATTTTTTTTACCTTTGCATTTTTCTCTACCTCTAGAATATTTCTGTGCAAGTAAAGCTTCAACAACTTCAAGATCACTATCGAAACTTTCCTCTATTTCCTCTTCACCTTTTAACTGAATGTCTTTTATTTTCTTGCCTTTTTCTTTGAGTGAAAGTTTAGCTTCAAATGTAAACTCAACATTTATTGAGGCTGGAACATAATTGTCAAAGTTGTCTAGCTCAAAATTTGTCAATCTTCCTACTAATACATCCAAACTTAACTTGTGATTTGGATCACACCTCTTTTCTTGAATAACAGATACTCTAATTGCATAGATAGGAAGAAAAGTACTTTACTTATAATAGTTTCTTCCTTGATTTCTCCTCTACAAGCTCTGATTGTACTGACACTAGCTTTGATTCTTTCCACATATTTGGCAACATTTTCATCTTCTCTCATTCTCATCTGCTCAAACTATCCTCTAAGGCTTTCTTCTTTGGCTATCCTTACATTATCATCACCACCATAGATGTCCTTTAGCTTGTTCCACATATCAAAAGTAGTTTTACAACCTTTGATCTCACCAAATTCATCATAGCTAGGAGCAGATGCAATATCAATCATCATGATGTTATGGTTCTTTTTCTCAGCAAGATCTCCAATAGATAATGTACCAGTAGGAGTTTTGTATTCTTCATCAAGGTATTTGTAGCCTGAATCACTAATAGTAGCTAGATGAAGTCTCATGAGTCCTTACCAAGCTGAAAAGTTGTCTCTATTTAGCTTTGGAATCTCTCTCTTGTAAGATATCATAATCTTTAGCTTAGGTCCTTGAAACTTTTCTTGCAAGCACCAAATGCTCTGATACCAATTGTTGGAAATATAGGAGTAACTAAGAGGGGGGTGAATCAGTTACCACTAAAATAAATCCTAGATCCTTTAGATGTCAACAATAAAATTTAGATTGAGAAAACTAATTGATGTTATTACTCGGTAAACACACATAAAATGGTATAACTCTGTAAATGTAGAGTGTGAATTACTTTTTGCAAATCTTAAAACGTTAACAATAATTAACTTGCAACCATAAGAGAAATAACATGAACACATGAGACACTAGTATTTAATGCGAAAACCCAATTTGGAAAAAACCACCAATATAAGTAGTTAGTATTTTTCACTCTTCTGAAGTGAGCTCTATTAGGAGCCAACCCTGTTAAAGGTTACAAAATAGACTATTAGGTGTGACTTTTTTAGAGGATTTTATCACCCTACTAGGAGTGGCCTAGCTAGAGGTTTTAAAACAATTCAATAAAATTGCCACCTTGCTAGAGGATTTATAACTGACTGTTAAACCAACTCTATTAAGAGATTTTAAATCATTGCTACAATGATTAGAGAGTAACAATGAAATGACCTGATTGTGATGCAACTAAATTGCTGAATCCAAATCTCTTTTCTACTTAAATTTGATCCTTCTTGATCAAATACTACTTTTCTACTCCACAAGGATACCTACTTATCCTTTAAGTTTTCTCCCTCTCTTTTCCTTTTCAATTGAATCAACACACTTGCACACACACTAGAAATCTCAACTTGACCTTTTATTTATACCTTCCAGATTATCAAGTTGAACCAAATTCAAATTATAATAACCAATATTCATCATCATAGTCAGCTAGAATCAATATATAAAGTATTTAAGATTCATATGCCAAAACAAGAAAAATCCTTTGTAAGCTGATCCTACTCTATAGAAACTAACTTTAGAATGATTTCCTGTGTTAACCAACAAAGGCTTGGTTAACACTGTGAACTTGTAAAAATCCTTTGGAAACTAAGTGAACTTGATGAATACTAACTTTGTCCATCTTTCCCTTCGTTAACTGAGTGGGCTTAGTTAACACTCTTTTCTGCCTCAATTCCTTTGATACCCAAGTGAGCTCAGTAGACACTATCATCTATTTAGAGTAAACCTATAAATGCTTAGCAGACAAGGAAAACTATCTTCATTGACCAAGTGAGCTCGGTAAGCATTGTCTATCAATTGATATGAAATTTGTATAACAACAAAGACAACACACATTTAATTAATTGTATCCAACAATATCCCTCTTTGGCATTAATGGCAACACAACATTTCATAGCACAATGAAATTTGAGAACAAGATTCCTTTTGACTGAAAGTTTCTCCCTCTTTGATTTTACACAAGAACTTCTTCTTTATGCTTTATTATCCCTCTGCATAACTTCTTTTCAAACTTCTCCCTCTACAAATTTTTAAAAAGATAAAGATATGATAGTAAACTTCTTCCTCTTTGACAACACATGCCAAATTTGTATTAATGTACCTTGAGTACTGATTCATATGCAATATTCTCTTTATTATGCCACAACAATTGATTGATCTTTAGCTAGGTTCTTGTGGATGCATCACTAAAATTTATTTAGTGAACTTCATATAGGGGAATTACCCCTAGCTTACCTCTTAGATATAGAAATGCATCATTAGGTAATGGCTTGGTGAATATGTCTACAATTTCTTCTTTTGTATGGACATATTCCAATCTAATTTCTTTTTCCTACACTAGTTTTCTAACAAAGTGATATTTTATAGCAATGTGCTTTGTTTTGGAATGCATCACTGGGTTCTTAGATATGTTAATTTTGTTGGTGTTATCACAATACATGACTACTGGCTCTTTGATTTCAACCTTTATTCCTTCCAACAATTCTTTGAACCAAATAATGTTAGAACAATTTACTATTGCTGCTATATACTTTGCTTTTGCTATGGATTGGGGTGTGCAGTTTTGCTTCTTGCTTGTCCAAGATACCAACCTTTTACCAAGAAAGAAGGCTCTACCACTTGTGTTTTTTTTGTCATCAAGATTTCCTACCCAATCAACATCAGTAAATACCTTTAGGTCTAGGTTTCCTCCAAGTTTGTACCATAAACTAGAGTCCTGAGTACCTTTTAGATATTCAAATTTTTTTTGGTTGCCATCATATGATTTTTTGTGGGTTTAGCTGAGAATCTAGCCATTATCCCAACTGCTAAGGCAATATCAGGCCTTGTGTGAACTACATATTGTAATTTTCCAATCATTGATCTATATAAGGTCTGATCTACTTCTTTGGAGTCATCATCTTTAGTAAGCTTGAGTCCAGTACACATAGGTGTACCAACTAGTTTTGAATCTTCCATACCAAACTTCTTGAGTATCTCTTTTACATACTTGGATTGGGTGAGATAGATACCATTCTTGTTGTTGTATCTAGAATCCAACAAAGAATTTTATTTCACTAAACATGGACATCTCAAACTCTTTGTTCATTTGTTCTGAAAATACTTTGCATAGGTCATCATTTCCTATAAATAGAGTATCATCCACAAATATCTCTGCCAAAACAATCTTGTTATTTGATCCTTCCTTGATGTACATACTAGTGTTATCAATTGTTTTTTGAAAACCAATCTGTATCAAGTGGTTATGTAGTCTTTTGTACTAGGTTCTAGGAGCTTGTTTGAGACCATACAATGCTTTGTATAATTTACAAACCATATCCCTTTTGTTAGGATAAAAAAAACCTTCTAGCTATTCAATGTAGACTTCTTCATCAAGAATTTCATTCAAGAATGCAGATTTAACATCCATTTGATATAATTTGAATCCTCTGTGAGTTGAATATGCAAGTAGAACACCTTCTAATCTTGTAACAATGGAAAAATTTTCACCATAATTAATTCCTTCTTCTTAAGAACACCCTTTACACACTAATCTAGCTTTTTTTCTTGATACTTGTCCATCTTCATTTAGCTTATTTCTGAATGCCCATTTTATTCCAATCACATTTTTATCTTTAGGCCTAGGAACAAGAGTTCAAGTTTTTTATTTTCTATCTATTCTACTTCTTTATTCATTGCCTCAATCCAACTTTCATTTTCTGGAGCATCCTTAACACTTCTAGGTTCAAAATCAACAAGTAAACATGTACCTTTTAATTTGTTTCTTGTCATAGTACCTTCTGATTTATCTTCAATAATCTAATCAGGTGGATAATGCCTTCTGACATACTTGGCCAATATAGTTTCTTTTTCTTTTGAATGAATTGCACTGTCTTCATTTTAAATTTTGACTTTAGGCTCAGGTTTTTTAGACTCGATAGGCATTGAATTGGTAGCTTCAGAATGTGACTCGAGTCCTTATGACTTGATTTTTACTTCTTGCAACTCGGTAACTATGGAAGACTTGGGAGGTCAAGTCTCCTTATTATTAGATATGCCTAGTAATGTATCAAGTTTGAAGTAAACAAAGTAATCTTCTAGTTCCTTTTTTCTTTCTTCTTCAGTCTTTTCTGCAAACTCATCAATTCTCACGTGTTCACTTTCTATGATTTTATGAGTAGGAAAATTCAAACATTTAAATGCCTTACTTTTGCAAGAATATCCTAAGAATATACCTTCATCACCTTTCACATCAAACTTTCCTTTTCTAGACTCTTTCAAGATATAATATTTATTGCCAAATACTTTCAAATAACTTACATTGGGTTTGTAGCCATACCATAGTTCATAGGGAGTTTTATGTGAGTCCTTCTTCAATTATACTTAGTTCAAAGTATGAACTACAGTGTTGATCGCTTCCTTCCAGTATTTGATAGCAACATTCTTTTCAATCATTAGAATATTCCATTCTACTTAGGAGTGTTAGGGGCTGATACTTGCCTTTTGATTCCTCTTTCAATGTAGAAATTATTGAATTCATTGGAGATGAATTCACTACCTCTGATCTTAAGCATTTCAATCTTTTTCCTATTTTTTTTCTACTCTTTCCAAATACCATTTGAATTTTTCAAATGCTTCTAATTTTTTTTAAAGATACATAACAATCATCATTCTAGAGTAGTCATCAACAAAAAGAATAAAGAATTCTTCTCCACTATAAGTTTTTATTCAAATGGGTCCACACAAATTAGTATGCACAATTTCCAAGACATCTTTAGATTGATAGTTTTTGCTCTTAAAACTAGTCTTTCCCATTTTGCCAATCTGAAATTTTTTGCATAATCCAACATCTGGTTTCTTCAAACTAGGGATACCTCTTACTTTTTTGAATTTTCTTATCTTGACCATATTATCAAAGTTTACATGACATAGTCTTCTGTACCATAACCAACTTTCTTGCATTTGAGAAATAAAACATGAGCAATCACCAAGATCAAGATAAAATAGGTTACCTCTTGTTTGTTTGCCTGATCTAATCAGATTCCCTTTGTCATCCAACAGTCCTGCATTTCCATGCATTAATTCTACCTTGAATCCAATGTTGATTAGCTATGCCACACTTAGTAGGTTATGTTTTAGTCCTTCAACCCAATAGCCATTGTCACATACAAGTTTATTGGTTAATGAGATGTGACCATTTCCTTTTATGCAACAAGATTCATTGTTTCCAAACCTTACACTACCTCCATCATAGTATTCAAAGTGTTCAAATTTAATTCTATCTCTAGTCATATGATGTGAACATCCACTATCTATGATCCACGTATCATTTTTGCTAAAATGAGAGATAAGTGTCATCTTATCTTCTTCTTCATTAGATTTATGTTTTACAACAATGTAAACTATTTCATCTTCACTATTATCATAATCTTTAGCCATAAAAAAAGTCTTCTTACCTTTGTCTTTGAAGGATTTGTGACTTTTGGATTCATTCTTTCCTTTATACTTGTGGTTCTTCTTCTCATTCTTTCTTTCTCTATTTGGGCACCTAGTAGCAATATAACCAATTTCTTCACATGAAAAGTACATTAAAGTAGCTTTACCTTTGTACTTTCCTCTACCTCTAGAATATTTCTTTGCAAGTAAAGCTTCAACAACTTCAAGATCACTATCAAAACTTTCCTCTATTTCCTCTTCACTTTCTGACTAAATGTCCTTTATTTTCTTGCCTTTTTCTTTGAGTGAAAGTTTAGCTTTAAATGCAAACTCAACATTTCTATAAGCTGGAACATAATTGTGAATGTTGTCTAGCTCAAAAGCTGTCAATCTTCTTACTAATGCATCCAAACTTAACTTGTGATGTGGATCACACCTCTTTTCTTGAATAGTAGATACTCTAATTCCATAGATAGGAAGCGAAGTTATGAGAACTTTACTTATAATAGTTTCTTCCTTGATTTTTCCTCTACAAGTTTTGATTGCACTGACACTAGCTTTGATTTTTTCCACATATTTGCCAACATATTAGTCTTCTCTCATTCTCATCTGATCAAACTGTCCTCTAAGGATTTATGCTTTGGCTCTCCTTAAATTTTCATCACCACCATAGATGTTCTTTAGCTTGTTCCACATATCAAAAGAAGTTTTATAGTCTTTTATCTCACCAAATTTATCATAGCTAAGAGCAGATGCAATATCAATCATCATAATGTTATGGTTCTTTTTCTCAACAAGATCTCCAATAGATAATGTACCAGTAGGAGTTTTGTATTCTTCATCAAGGTATTTGCATCCTAAATCACTAATGGTGGCCAAATGAAGTCTCATGAGTCCCTACCAAGCTAAAAAGTTGTCTTTGTTTAGCTTTGGAATCTCTCTCTTGTAAGACATCCTAATCTTTAGCTTAGGTCCTTGAAACCTTTCTTGCAAGCACCAAATGCTTTGAGACCAATTGTTGGAAATATAGGAGTAACTAAGAGGGAGGGTGAATCAGTTACCTCTAAAATAAATCCCAGATCCCTTAGATGTCAATAATAAAATTTAGACTGAGAAAATTGATTGATGGTGTTACTTAGTAAACATAGAGAAAATGTTGTAACTCGGTAAATGCAGATTGTGAATTACTTTTGGCAGATCTTAAAACATTAATAGTAATTAACTTGCAAACATAAGAGAAATAACATGAACACATGAGACACCAAGATTTAATGTGGAATCTCAATTTGAGAAAAACCACCAATGTAACTAGTTACTATTTTTCACTCTTTTGAAGTAAGCCTTGTTAGGAGCCAACCCTATTAAAGGTTAGAAAACACACTGTTAGGTGTGACCTTGCTAGAGGATTTTATCACTCTACTAGGAGTGGCCTAGGTAGAGGTCTTAAAATAATTCAATAGAATTTTCACCTTGTTAGAGGATTTACAACTAGCTATTAAACCAACTCTGTTAACAGATTTTAGATCATTGCTACAATGATTAGAGAGTAATAATGAAATGTCCTGATTGTGATACAATTGAATTGTTGAATCCAGATCTCTTTTCTACTTAAACTTGATCCTTGCTAATTGAATATTACTTTTCTGCTCGATAAGGATACCTTCTTATCCTTCAAGTTTTCTCCCTCTCTTCTCTTTTTCAATTCAATCAACACACTTGCACACAAACCAGAAATCTCAACTTGACCTTTTATTTATACCTTCCAAATTGTCAAGTCGGCCTAAAGTCAAATTATAATAACCAATATTCATCATCATAGTTGGCTAGAATCAATACACAAAGTAATTAAACTTCATATGCAAAACAAGAAAAATACTTTGTAAGCCAACCCTACTTGGTAGAAACTAACTTTAGAATGATTTCCTGTGTTAACAAACAAAGGCTCAGTTAACACTATGAACTTGAAGAAATCCTTTGGCAATGGAATGAACTTAGTGAATACTAACTCTATCCATCTTTCCCTTTGCTAACTAAGTGAGCTCAGTTAACACTTTTTTCTACCTCAATTCCTTCGACGCTGGAGTGAGCTTGGTAGACACTATCATCTGTTTAAAGTAAACTTATGAACGCTCAGTAGACAAGGAAAACTATCTTCACTAACCAAGTGAGCTTAGTAAGCATGTCTATATATTGATATGACAATTGTGTAACATCAAAGACAACACACAATTAATCAATTGTACTCAAAACTTAGTTGTTACCAAATATTTATCGATGTGTAGTAAAAAGTAAATATCATGAAAATAAATTTGAAACATAACAAAAATCACACATTTGACACCAAGATATTTAACGTGGAAACTTTGTAAAGGGAAAAACCACCTGGGACCAACAACCCTAAACTTTCAGTCTTCTAAAGTGAGCTCTACTAGGAGTCAACCTTGCTAAAGGTTTACATACACATTGTTAATGTGACATGGTTAGAGGATTTACAAAAAATATCATCTACACCTTATCACTCCTTGATCCTATCTAAGGAGTGACCTACTCTAAAGTACTTATAAAAATTACTAATTGATGTTATCATATAGGATTGCACATACTTATTTGGTACACTCAGTTAAAATATTTTTATTCTACAATGGGAATAAAGTAACAATACAAATTGATTTGTAAGTTTTACCACTACCTTGCTTGTTTTGAAATATTTTTTCTACTTTGTCTCTTTTTTATCTCTTTCCTTTGATCTCTTTATTGGTTGATTCACTCCTTCTCACTTTCACTTTTCCTTAAATCTTCTTTTCTCTCCTCACCTTTCTTATTTCCTTTGCCTTTCTTTGCACTAATCAATCTCGATCAACAACTAAAAACTAGTTTCAACTCTTTCTTAAATAGTAGTCTCTTTGCTTCCAGATTCTTCTATATTTTGTCATTAAACCAAAATTGTTGATCTCGAATTTATTGCATTTATTCACTTAGAAAATAGAACTTTGTGCTCATCCTTATCCTTCTTTAATCTCTATCGTTAGATCTCCATTATATTTTTCCACACATAGATCTTATAACAAAGTTTGACTCTTTGCTTTGAACCTCTTGGACATTCTTTATTTTTACCAAAAGTTGGCCTCATATTCCTTCTTCATAAACTTTTTCTTCTTGCTAATCCTCAACTAACATAATATTTCACTTGGGTAACACATCACTCAATTAATATTGAACTTACTTGATTAACACTAAACTTTCAACTTTTCTTAGCCAATTGATTGGTGAAAACTATAGTCACTCGGTGAATATTATCTTCCTTATTTCACCTAGTTACTTAGTGTAGCTTGTATAGAACATGAATGTAAAAAATAAATCAACATCACATTATCACTACCCAACTCATTCAAGTTCTCATTGAATACCATAATTATCAACTTTGTAATCATTATACTTTCTTCAAATCCTTTTCATCAATCAACTAATAAAGAACTCTACTAAGTTAGCATAATGTCTATCCAACTAATAATTAACATCAATGACAATATAAAAATTAACATGACTCTTTTACATTCATTCATAGTAGTCTTAATTACGTTTTTAGTTGGGGCTAATAAATATTCCTACAATGACTATTAATGCGAGTACATGTAAGATATTTTTTGAAATAGTTTATGGTATCCATCAAAGGGGGATTTTGGAGTTAAGGGAAATTAGTGGGATAGGAAGAAGTAGTGCATAAGGGGATGATTTTTCAATCACCATGAAATATCTTCTTGATATAATCTAGGATAGTCTTCACTAAAATGTAGAAACATATAAGGCTAAAGAAGATGTTAAAAGGAGGGACGTGTAGTTAAAAGTAGGGGTTACAGTCAAGACCTCTTTGAAGAAGGAAATGTTACCTATAAGGTCAACCTACTAAGTTTATTATGTAGAAGATTGAGCCTTGCATGATTATGCATAAGTTTGGGAAAAATGTATATGTGATTAAAGTACCTCTAGACCTTGGCATTTCACCAATCTTTAATATTTTTGATTTATTTCCTTTTAAGATTTTTTTGTTTTAGGTGATATAAGTAAAAAATATTATTGAGGAGGATGAAGATTGGCTTAAGGACTTAGTCCACCATTGCACTTGGAGTGAATCATTGATAAAATGTGGTCAAACAAATAATGAAGGGTGTTTATAAATAATTCCTTGTCAAATTGGAAGGATTGCCCAAGTATGAAGCCATAATAAATAATGGAACCATGACTACATACCTAAAACCTTAAGGAACTTGAGTATTTTTTAGGAAGGGGAGTATGTTGCACTACACCTAGACAAATAGAGATGTCTCTCGAGGTTCATTGATGTAATAAGGTCCAATACTAACCAATTTTTAATTACACTAACATAATAAGGAACATTGAGCCAATTTATTGCTTATAAGATCATAAGTCCTTGATGATAAAATATGGTCAAAGATCATCCTAGGGCTATAGTATTGAGTATAATATTGTCTAAGGCCTATATAGGTTATTTTTAACTTGTTGGGATGGTTTGTAACTGGGTTTGCATAAGAGCCATGTAAATTTGAGATGACTTCAGGGTTTCCCCTTGTGCTAGAAAATAGAAGGATTTTGGTCACTAATACAATAGATTTCAATTAAAATTTAGGGGAATGACATCTTACAATAATAGAGTGAGTCATTTAAGGCCTAATCATTCCTAGTGATTTAATATGTGCAAGGTATGCCCCACTTTCAAAATGGCATTGCAAGATAAGCACTAATATTAGTTACACTTGGATTTGGCCTCATCCCTCATTTATATAGAGGATCAAACAAAAAGTTCCACTTGAAGTCATCTCCTTGAGGCAAGTACCTATTTTCCCACCAAAACATGCCTCTCTAGATTTTTCTTTTAAAAAGTTGAACACAAGATCTGTGAAGATGGGGATAGAGGATAAATTTATGTTATCTTGGGTTCCATCTAAAATATATGTCAAAGAAATAAATGCATCAAGCACTCGGTTAATTTTAAGAACTAAATCAAAATATTTTCTAACTAAATAAACAATTGGTTTTAGAAAAAATCTTTGATGAAGATCCTCTACAAAATGTTGTTAGTACTTGTAAAATAATAGCTTTAATGAAACAATTATCATTTGCACAAGCCCACAAAAAGAAAAAATAGATTACCCAAGAAGAAAAATATAGAAAATTAAATAAAAGTTAAAATATGATTTAGTTAAAAAATTTAATTCTAATCTAACTAACAAAAAAAATCTAATGTAATTAATTGAAGTCAATTAATAATTCTAACTCATAAACAAAGACTAAAATGAAATCTAAGCTACAAAATAAAAATTAACAAAATCAATCCATGTTAGTAATTAAAGCTAGGAAACAAGCTACAACACAAAAATATTTTGAACCTCTCATCTTAGAGATCTTGGGCTTGAGTCTATTTGAGCTTAAAAATAATAATAATCAATCTCGGTTTTAGCCTATTACCCATTAAAAAAAAGTTAGCAATTAAAGTTGAAAAAACTTAATCTAAATTTAAACTAAGGCTAATATACTTTAAAAGTAATTTAAATTTGAAACTCATAACAAAAAGAAAAAATAATAACCTGAATTATAAAAATCTTGAAGTTTATTGTGCATCTTTTGGAGTAAACAATGTCATCTCATACTAAGAAAATGTGATAATTCTTTTGCTGAACCTTATTGATTTGTGGACCTCACTTGAAATGGTCATAGACATGGAGGAACAAATGTATTTTGATAAACATGACAATTTTCAAGGTTGAGGTGGATATCGTGGTAAGGACATGGAGGATATTGTTATTATGAAATAGAAAACCATTGTGGTAGATACATTGGTTGAAGATATGGAAGAGGAGGACATATTAATGGTTAAGGTGATGATGACCATGGTGGATATGATAGTGGTGTGCATGGTGGATACAGTGGTAGTATCCATGTAGAAAATATAATGGTGGAGGAAAAGGAGGTGGTGTTGGATAAATACCTTATAGCTAAGAGAAGAAGCATTAGTTTAGATATAGTATATGTATACTAGGAAATTGTGAGCAATGCTAAAAGGGACATATCATTCATCAAGGGTTTTTTTCCTTATTGTGCACTATGATACAAATCCTCCTTTGGAAAAAACTTAATCAACACAACCCAAAAATGATGAAGGGGTGCTAATACAAGATCTAAGTAAGTAGGGATTTGGGTATTCCTTATTGAATAAAATATGATTATGATATAGAAATGTATGAAAGATACTAATGCTATAATAAATAAAATGATTACTAACAAGATATTATACCATATCTAATTCTTAAAAGTAAGTGCTAGAGGAAAATGGAAATAAATAACTCACCTTGAAACTAGAAGAGGAGGAATGAACTTTAGATCTGAATTAATTATTGCGAAGATATTAGAAATATAAATGTTCTTGGATTTGGAACTTTAACACCTAAAAACTTTTAATATGAAGATTATTGATTCATAGGACAATGCTAATGGAAGTTGAAGTTGTGCAAGAAAGTTGGCCTAATTTTGGAGGCACAAAATTTAAGAAGTTATGTAGCATATTTGATACTGGGTATTTAACTTTGAAAATCTAGATGTAAGACCAAGCCACTAGTTCCTGTACACATAAAAGAAGGAAACATTATTATGGAAAGGGGCTTTCTTTGATCAAGCCCCTAAATAGGAATTCAACTAGAAATGAAATAGAGATTTCATGTAAACACAATAAATCTCAACATTCACCTTGATTGAGAAACCCTCATGAATGGATGCTGGGATCTAAAAATCCATTAATATTCTTTGTACATGCTTTTTTTTTGTGTTGTATAATTAAGGGTGCCTTCACAAATGCATGGATATATACTCTTTAAATCCCAAATCTTGAATGAATTTATGCTTGATCACTTCAATGGAGAATGAGAGAGAAGAGGAATGGATGTGGATATTCTTTCTTATTTATGAATTACTCTACTTGGACACCATGGAAGAGAGAGTGTTGTATTAGTGACAGAATATTTCCATTGTTTGAAGGATCTTGAAGAAGAGAAGACTTGGAGATTTTTAATTTGATGCTTGCCTTCAAATATTTAATCCAAATCCTCAATTATTTTGATTTCACTTTCTCTTGAAATAATCAATGATTTGCTTGCATAGTATTGCTTGATTGTAACAATGAGTTTTCACATAGATTGTGGATGTCAAAATGTAAGGAGTTGATCCCCTTTTTAAATCATTTATGATTCAATATTGTAAGGTCGACTAAAAATAAAATAAAATTTGAAAAGCCTCCAGATTAAGATTAGAGTCCACTTAAAATCAATTCTTAAGGGCAAGGTTGGCCTATGACACTCTTTCTAGTAAAATGTTGACCTAGTTTGGCCTAGAAAAAATTTCATATCTTTACCAGATAGTATATGCTGAGCTCACTCAGGAAATGAAGATAGTTTCTTGCATCTACTAAGCATTCCAATATTTTCCAAGTTTAGAAGGTAGTGACTATTGAGTCCACTTGAGTGTTAACCAGATCACTCAAGTAGCAAAGGAAAAGTTGGATGAAACTGGTATTAACCAAGCTCACTTGATTACCAAAGGAAAATTTTGAAGCTTTGGTGTTAATATAGTTCACTTGGTTAACATAGGAAAATCAATTCCGAGTTAGTGTCTACTGAGTCGACTAACAAAGGAATTTCTTATTTTGGCATATTGAGTTCAATATATTTATTTGTTGGTTCTAGCCAACCGAAGAGATGAATATTAATTATTCTAGTTATATTCAAGCCGACTTGACAGTGTGTATGATATAAATATAAGGTCAAGTTGGGGATTGAATGTGAAAAAAAGTGTACGGAAGAATAGAAGATGCTAAGAGGAAGCAAATTAGAAGCATAAGAAGAATATCCTTAAGGAGCTACAAAGATACATTAAATTAGGAAGGATCAAGTACTCAAGATAGAATTAAGATCTATAATCAATAATTAAGTTGCATTAGAAATTAGGTCATCACATTGTTACATTCTAACCATTGTAGTAGTGATCTAAATTTATTAATAGAGTTGGCTTAATAGTTATTTGTAAATCCTCTAACAAGGTCGCATTTCTAGAATGAAGTGTCCAAAGACCTCTAACAAGGCCACTCCTAATAGGTTGATTAAATCCTCTAATTAGATCACACTTAACAGTGCATTTTGTAACCTTTAATAGGGTTGGCTCCTAACATGGCTTACTTCAGAAGAGTGAAAATTAGTAACTAGTTGCAATTGGTGGTTTTTCCCAAATTGGGTTTCCATGTTAAACCTTTGCGTCACTTGTGTCCATGCTATTTCTTTAATTTTTATGAAACTAAGTTAATTAATGTTAATCACAGATAATATCTTAAGATTTTTATTTTCCAAGTTATAGTTGTTATTGCAGTGGTTACTGAGTTACAACATAATATCAGTATTAACCAAGTGCTTCTGTGTTTGCCGAGCAACAATGTTTTCAATATTGTTTATGTTTTGTGCTGACATCTAAGGGATCTAGGATTTATTTAGTGGTAATTAATTCACCCCTCCCCTCTTGGTTAATCTTCTTATATTTCCAATAATTGGTATTAGAGCTTTTGGTGCTTGTAGAGAAGGTTTCAAGGACCTAAGTTAAAGATCAAGATGTCTTACAGAAGAGAGATTCCTGAGCTAAACAAAGATAACTTCAAGGCATGGTAGGAACTCATAAGAATACATTTGGAAAAAATTAGAGATTTAGGCCTAAGGTACTTAGACAATAAATATGTGACATTTGATAAAATTATGACTATTGAAGAAATTGTAGAGAAGAAGAGTCATAACATTATGATGATTGATATTGCTTCATCTCTCAACTATGTAGAATTTGATGAGGTCAAAGATTTTATAAATTCTTATGAAATGTGGATCAAGATGAAAGCCATTTATGTCAGAGATGATAATGTAAGAAGAGCTAAATCTAAAAGTCTTAGAGGAAAATTTGATCAAACAAAGATGAGAGAAGATGAGAACATTGCAAAGTATAGTGATAGAATCAAAGCCAATGTTTGTGCAATCAAAGCCTCAGGAGGAAAGATTGAGGATGAGACAATGGTAAGTAAGTTTCTCATAAAACTTCTTATAAATGTAATCAAATTATAAAAAATTCAAGAAATGAGGTGCAATCCAAAGATGATATAAAATTAGATGCAATAGTTGGTAGATTGACAACATTTGAGCTAGATAACTATGATAATTATGTTCCTAGTTCCAGTAATCTTGAGTATGCATTTGAAGCCAAGTTATCAATCAAGAAGAAAGCTAAAAGGTTAAAAGGTAGACATATTGAAAGTGTAGAAGAAGATAGTTCTAATAGTGATTTTGAAACTATTGAAGCATTTCTTGTAAGAAGGTATTGCAAAGGAAAAGGAAATTATAAAGGTAAAATTCCTTTAATTTTATTTTCTTATGAAGAATTTGATCACATTACTACAAGGTGTCCAAATAGAGAAGACAAAGATCAAAAGAAGCACAAAAAGTTCAAAGGAAAGAAGGATTTCAAGAACTTCAAGGATTACAAGGACAAAGGTAAGAAATCTTGTTTTATGGCTAAAGACTTAGATAGTAGTGATGATGATGAAATGGTCTATATTTCTATACAAGGTTAATTTGATGATGAAGAAGATAAAATGACACTTACCTCTCATGTTAGCAAAAATGATACATGGATTATTGATAGTGGTTGTTCACATCATATAACTCGTGACAAAACAAAGTTTGAACATATGGAACACTATGATGGTGGAAGTGTGAGATTTGGAAACAATGAACCATGTTGCATATAGGGAAAAGGTTGTATCTCACTAACCAATGAACTTAGATGTGATAATTCTTATTGGGTTGAAGGACTAAAGCATAATCTAATGAGTGTGGCACAATTGAATAAGATTTGATTCAAGGTAGAATTCATGAATGGGAATGCCAAGCTGCTATATGAAAAAGGAAATCTAGTTGGGTCTGATAACCAAACAAAAGGTAACTTATTTTACCTAGATCTCTTAGTGCAAGTTCATGTTTCATTGTTCAGGAAGAAGAAAGTTGGTTATGGCATAAAATGTTGTGTTATGTGAACTTTGATAATATGATCAAGATAACCAAAAAAAAAAAGAGTGAGAGGTATTCCTAGTTTGAGGAAACTTGATATGGGCCTATGCAAAAATTGTCAAATTGGTAAGATGGGCACGACAAGTTTCAAAAGCAAGAAATATCATTCTGAAGAAGTCTTGGAGCTAGTTCATACAAACTTATGTGGACCTATTGGAATTGAGAGATATAGTGGAGATAAGTACTTTATTCTTTTTGTTGACGATTATTCTAGAATGATGACTATAATATATCTAAAATATAAGTCTGAAGAATTTCAAAAGTTTAAGTGGTATCTAAGCAAGAGTAGAGAAGGAAACTAGAGAGAACCTAAAGTGTTTGAGATCATATAGAGGTGGTGAGTTCATTTCCAATGAATTCAATGAATTCTACCCTAAAAGAGGAATTAAAAGACAAGTATTAGCTCCTAGTACACCACAATAGAATGGTATAGTTGAAGGAAGAAATGGATCCATCATGGATTGTGCATGCACTTTGATGATGGAAAATAATGTTGCAATCAAATACTAGAAGGAAGAAATTGGTACTAGAGTGCATACCTTGAATATATTATAGCTGAAGAAAGACTCAAATCAAACTCCATATGAACTATGGTATGGCTACAAAACTAATGTAAGTTGTACTTGAAAACATTTGGTAGAAAATTCTATATCTTGTTAGGAAAGGTAGATTTGATGTCAAAGGTGATGAAGCCATATTCCTAGGATATTCCTCTAGAAGTAAAGCATATAAATGTTTGAATTTATCCACTCATAATATCATAGAAAGTGCACATGTGAGAATTCATGAGTTTGCAGAAAAGAGTAAAGAAGAAAGCAACAAAGTGTATCACCTAGTTTAGTAGTGCAAATTGAAAACTAACTATTAAATGAAAGCTTTAACCATACTAAACATGGAAAACATGTATGATAGGACCAAAGAAGACATAATTGAGGAAAGTAGACCAAGAATGGTAAAATCCTTAGATGCTTCTCATGATGACGAAGCTATGTCCCTGATGGGAGGGGATGTATGCTCACTTTGTGCTTAAGCTTCCAATGGATGGGGGATTTTACCAAGTGTGTGCATGGGTGAGGGTTTCAAACAAGGGAGTCAAGGAGGTATTTCAGCATTATAATGGTATTTTGGTAGTTTCTAAACTCTCAAAATAGCATTATAACTTTGCATGAAAAGGTGGATTATCTTGTGAAGGGAGGAGGTTCAATTTATAGACCAAGGGTTGGAGAAATGGAGGGCCAAGATGTTAAGATGATGAGATGGTGAGGGAGGGTCAAGATGCACTCAAAGGGGAGCACATGGATTGTGCTTGTTTAGCACCAATTAGGAGGTGATACTTGTCAAAGGTTGATTGGATGAAGGGAAGGCAAGGTGGATGGTTAACAAAGGAGGCTCAAGAGATAAAGGCTCCATAAATTCTTTGTAAGAGTCATTAAGGGAGGTGTAAGAGATATTTTGAGGATGTGGGAGGTGTGGTTGAGTTTGTTGACTTTGGCTTGGGTTAGCAAGTCTTAGCCCTTACTTAAGATTGTCACATGTTTAGGAGGGGGATTAAGATTAGCTTAGAAAGGGGGGTTAGTGGGTAAGTGATTTAGCTTTGATGGGATGGGTTAGGTGGGAGGCTAAGTGAGGTTAGTATGTGTGAATGGGTTGGATTAGGGGTTAGGATAGGGTTTAGGGAAGCTCTTAGGATTTTAGATATTTTATTAAATATTTTATTCAATAAAATGGGAGTATGGAATTAAATTGAATAGATTTAATGACTTATTCAATTTAATAGAGGAATTGAGATTTAATTGATAAATTGATTTTGGGTGATCATTTGATTTTATCAATTGGACTATAGTTAATTAAATAAATAAATTAACTAGGGGATGATGATTATTTAATTAAATAGTAAATATTTAATCAATAATGTCCTACGAGATGACTAAATATGATTACCTATTGATGCAATCAAATTTAGGTGTCTACACAAAGAACTTGAGGACTACAAAAAGTTTGTCTACTATGAACCTGATACATTGCCAAATCCAATTGGAAGTCAATAGACTTCGCCTCTTAAGTCCCAAAAATCTCCAAAAGCTACTGAGTTTCATCTAGTACAACTTGGGTCACAATTTGAAGGACCCAAGTCACAATTAGAGGCTACTGAGTTATTGCTAGAGGAAACCAAGTCTGAAGGACTTGAGTCATAGATAGTGGGACCTGAGCTTTATATAGAAGATCATGGCAAGGCAAGTGAAACAAGTTCTAAATCCAAAGTACTTGTGTTAGCAAGATATGTCAAAAGGCACTATACACTTGATTGGATCATTGGAGACAAGTTAGATGGAACAATGAAAAGAAACAAAATGAAAGGTACATGTTTGTTTATTGAATTTAAACCTAGATTGGTTAAAGATGCTCTCGATAATGAAAATTGGATTGCAGCAATGAATAAAGAGATATAATAGATAGAAAGGAATAAGACTTGGACTCTTGTTTCTAGATCCAAGGATAAAAATGTAATTAGCACAAAGTGGGTTTGCAGAAATAAGCTGAATGAAGATGGAGAAGTTTTCAGAAACAAAGCAAGGTTAGTATGCAAAGGCTATTCTCAAGAAGAAGGTATTGATTATGGTGAATTTTTTTCTCCTATTGCAATATTAGAAGGTTTTAGGACCTTAATTTCTTATGTTGCACATAGAGGATTTAAAGTTTATCAAATAGATGTGAAATTTGCATTCTTGAAAAGGAAATTTACATAGAATAACCTGAAGGTTATGTAGATCCTAGCAAAAAGGAGATGGTTTGTAAACTACACAAAGCATTGCATGGACTCAAGAAAGCTCCTAGAGATTGGTATGAAAGTCTTCAAAACTATTTGATGAAGATTAGTTTTCAAAGGATAAATGATAACAACAACCTATACATCAAAGAAGGACCAGACAAGAAGATTGTGTTGATAGAAATATTTGTGGATGACACATTGTTCACTAGAAATGATGATTTATAAAAAGATTTTTCATAAGAGATGAGTAAAGAATTTGAGATGTCCATGTTTGGAGAGATACAATTCTTTGTTGGATTATAGATTTAGAAAAAGAAAGATGGTATCTACATTAATCAATTCAAGTATGTCAAGGAGATTCTAAAGAAGTTTGTAATGGAAGACTCAAGACCAGTTGGAAGACCTATGTCTTGGAACGCCTATGCCTATTGGACATAATATTTTCAAGAATGATGGTTCTAAAGAGGTAGATTAGACCACCTATGGATCAATGATTGGTAAATTACAATATGTAGTGCATACAAGGCTTGATATTGCATTACTAGTTGGTATGGCTGCAATATTCTCAACAAATCTTAAAGAAAATAACATGATGGAAACCAATAGAATCATGAGGTATATGAAGTGTACTGAAGACTATGGATTATGGTACAAGAAAGGAGGCACTTTAGATTTGAAAGCCTTTATAGATGTTGATTGGGTAGGAAGTGTTGATGATAGGAAGAGAACTAGTGGTGGAGCATTCTATCTTGGTAAAAGACAAGTGTCTTGGACAAGTAAGAAGAAGAATTATATTTCTTAGTCTACAATAGAAGCAAAGTGTGTTGTAGCAGTAGTTAATTTTTCCAATGTTGTTTGGTTCAAGAAACTATCGGTAGGTATGAAGGTATAAATCAAGGATCCAATGCTTATCTTCTTTGATAACACTAGTGCAATTAATATATCAAAGAATATTGTGATGCATACCAAGACAAAGTACATTGCAATAAAATATCATATTCTAAGAAAATTGATGCAAGATAAAGAGGTAAGATTGAAATATGTGAATACTAAGGAACAAATTGTAGACATATTCACTAAGCCATTACCTAAGGATGCATTTTTGTATCTAAGAGGTAAGTTATGAGTCATTCCCCTATCTAAAGATCACTAAATGAAGTTTCATGATGCATCAACTAGTGCATGTTGAAGATCAGTCTAGCTAATGCAACATTGAAAAGGGAAAATTGCATATGAATTAGTACATGAGGTAAATTTTTATTTACTAAATATTTTCTTTGGCATAAGATGTAAAAGAGGGAGAGTTTGATGTCATATCACAAAAAATTTTCTTGGAGATGTCAAAGAGGGAGAATGACCACGATCTGATATCAAAGAGGGATAGTTTTCTATCAGAAGATGTTGAAGATAGATTTTTCCAACAGAGAGAGAATTAAAATGAAACTAAGGATATTTTCCTTTATTTTTCTCTAAAATTTCATTGTATTATGAAATGTCATGTTGCCACCAATGCCAAAGAGGTGGATTGTTGAAAACAATTGGTTAATTGTGTATTATCTTCGATGTTACACAAAATATCATATCTTTACCAGATAGTGTATGCAGAGCTCACTTGGGAAATGAAGATAGTTTCCTATGTCTATTGAGCACTCCAGTATTTGCCAAGTTTAGAAGGTAGTAACTACTGAGTTCACTCATGCATTAAAGAGAAGCTCACAAAAGTTGAGTGTTAACCAAGCTTACTTGAGTAACAAAGGAAAAGTTGGATGTAACCATTGTTAACTAAGCTCACTCAGTTACCAAAGGAACTTTGTGAAGATGTAGTGTTAACCGAGTTGACTTGGTTAACATAGGAAAATTAGTTATGAGATAGTGTCTACTGAGTAGGATTAGCTAACGAAGGATTTTATTATTTTGGCATATTGAATTCAATATATTTGTTTATTAGTTCTAGCCGACTAAGAAGATGAATATTAATTGTTCTAGTTATATTCAAGCTGACCTAAAAATGTGTATGATATAAATATAAGGTCAAGTTGAGGATTGAATGTGAAAAAAAGTGTATGGAAGAATAGAAGATGCTAAGAGGAAGTGAATTAGAAGGATAACTAGAATATCCTTGTGGAGCTTCAAAGATACATTTGATCAAGAAGGATCAAGTATTCAAACAAGAATTAAGATTTGTAATCAGTAATATTGTTGCATAAGAAATCTAGTTATCTCATTTTTACTTTCTAACCATTGTATTAGTGATCTAAATCTATTAACAAAGTTGGCTTAACAACTATTTGTAAATCCTCTAACAAAGTGGCATTTCTAGATTGAAGTGTCTAATCACCTCCAACAAGGCCACTCCTAATAGGGTGATTAAATCCTCTAATAGGGTCACAACTAATAGTGTGTTTTGTAACCTTTAATAGGGTTGGATCCTAATAGGGCTCACTTTAGAAGAGTGAAAATCAGTAACTAGTTGTAATTGGTGGTTTTTCCCAAATTGTGTTTCCACATTAAATCTTGGTGTCACTTGTGTTTATACTATTTCTTTAATGTGTATGCAACTAAGCTAATTAAGGTTAATCAAAGATAATATCTTAAGATTTGTATTTTTTGAGTTACAGTTGTTATTGAAGTGGTTATTGAGTTACAACATAATATCAATATTAACTAAGTGCCTGTGTGTTTGCCGAGCAACAATATTTTTAGTAGTGTTTATATTTTGTGCTGGCATCTAAGGGATCTGACATTTATTTTAGTTATAACTGATTTACCCCTCCCCTCTTAGTTACTCCTCTTATATTTCTAACACCAATATGGTTAATTTGAAATTAGATATAGGGCTTAGGAAGTGTAAAAAATCTCGCAGAGAGAAAATGAAAGATGTGAAAAATTAAGCATATATACACTTGCATCTTGAAATCACTAAAATAGTGTCTAATAGGTCTTAGAAACACCAATTAAATAGGTGCTAACCTTTTAAGATAATAGAGTGCTAAGTAGTATTTATATAATAAAGTGAGCTCATTCATTGCCTTCTTATTAATATGTTGTGTTTATGATAATACAACCTTTTTCTTTTAATTATAGAAGTGATTTTATGGCACATGGGCATCTTGGGTTGTCAGTTGTGTATCTTTATTATGTAGAGAATTGTGAAGTAATATATGGTACATTTGACGATAAAAAACTAACTCAAAATCATTAACAAAAAACACTCATAAATCTCTTTCATACTATCCTAAATTAAAATTCAGATTGCTTATTGTTAACAATGTTTTTGACCTTCATTACAATATTCTATTAAAGGAAAAATCAATGGATGATTTCCTTCGACTCAAATAAAATATTAGTATATGGGTCCCTCTATATCCAATATTTCTTTGGTGTGGTGATTTTAAAGCTTGACATTTGTAACATCCCACATAATTTCAATCATTTTCTTTTGAATATTTTCATAATGAAGGTTTAGGTTTGACTTGAATGAAACTTTTCCAACTTGAAATAAAATAATTGAAAGAAACTATGTAAAGGCTACAATTTCACTAACAATGGCACATAAGAAATAACCATAAAAATGCAAAAAAATGTATTGGAAAAGCCAAAATTAATGTACAAAGTATCAAACTCAAAGTTCCATTAAATTTAAAATACAATAAGTATTCAATTTGACCACCTATCAAAATAAAATATTCTAAACTATTGTCAACTATTGATAAAAACATAAGTGTTTTTCCATCAGAAATAACATATGATTAAAATACCACAAGTAGCTAATCCATCTTTCAAACTTTATTTACAACCATACATCATGATACATAATGAATTGCAATTTTACATCATGAATATAAATGGACAAGCCTTCAAATAAGAAGTGCATCTACAAGCTTCTATCTCCAAAGCACTTAGAGTAAAAGTCCATCTCTATCACAAGATGAGATTGTGACCTAGGCGCTTTTACCACCCACCACAAAATAGTTAGCTCCTCTGGGTTTCCTCCTAACGAAAAGAAATCCTTGACCCTCCCTGAGGAGCCTAGCAACTCAAGAGGATTGTATTAGATGGATTTGATATAGTAACGAGCCTAATTCTATATGAAACATATCCCTAAAAATAAAACACACATGGATATGGTAGGGAGAAAAGAGTATTAACCATACATCTCAATTATATGAATTAATGAGCTTGGAAAATAAATCATAATGAATATGCAATAGCATAAAGATATCTGGCAAATAGTGAGAAAAGTAATCTTTATCTTCCCATTTTACTACCCTTACCTATTGGTACCACATTCAATACCCTTCCAATAAAAAAATATTTCCTAATTTATTTTCATCTTTCTCATGTCCACTCCTCATTTAGATCACCTCCACTCTAGAAGGGTGGTTTCCAAATTGTAATTAACTGCATGTGACATTTTAGTGTTAGTTTGTGGTGACCTGATCAAGGAAGTACTATACATACTTCATAATTCTTCGAGGCTCAAGGCATCACCTTGAAATTTTTTCGGGCCAACATGTAATTATTAGATCTATAAGATTCCACAATCCATGAAAATGAGTTTTAATTTCTTGATTTGATTGTGTATAATTTTTTACTATCAACATTTTGGATCATACTACATATTTATTTATATATTATATTTATATTCTTTTACATTTTGTGTGTTGACATGTTTTCTCTTATTTGCATCTCTAGTGCTTTTATATATTTGTACATTCATTTATGTGCTCCATATTTGTATACACCCCACACACTCGCATGCATAGTTCTAGTATTATTATTAATGTCTTTATTATTATTTATTACTATTTTAAATTATTTTGTTTTAATATAATTTTAATCCCTATTATTATTATTACTATTATTATTACCATTTATACACCTATTTATTCATTTGTTGAGTAAATCATTTCTTATTCTTTTTAAGTTATTATTTGTGTATTTTTGTTTGTCTGACTTATTAGTTCCACTTATTTGGAGTGGTTTTCAATCAATTTTTTAAATTTTAAGACTAGAGTCATGTCATGTAACCCTTGTACTTTTTTCTCTCTCCTCACCCAAACTCCCCCCTTTCTTGTCCCTTTTTAGTGGTCTTCTAGATCTGCAACTTATCATTTTTGGTTCTTCATGTTTCTCTTGCATCCTTATGATGGATCATGTAGTATGATCCAAAATTTTGATGGTAAAAAACTATACACAATCAAATCCAAAAATTAAAACTCATTTAATTATTAATTATAACCCTAAAGCGGTAAAATTACTTGTATAAAAGGGCTTAGGGTTAGGGGTTTTTAATAAGATGTGATGCAAAAATTGCTTCTTGTGATAGATTTGAGCTGTAAGGGATTATAGATTGTAATCAGCTTGCAATCACTAGATCATAATAATATTGGACTTATTGTTTGGTGGGTGTAGCCTAGGGATTGGGTGAACCAAGTTAAATCTTGGTGTCTTGTGTTCTCTTTTGTGTGATCTATTATTTTCTAATATTGTTTATATTTGCATGTAAGTGTTATATCTATCCATGGTTAAATCCTAACAAGTGGTATTAGAGCAAGGCTTTTTTATAGTTATCCTCTATAGGAAAGTCTCATGGTTGAGTGGGAGCGATGATAGATGAGGGTAATGTGAGGGTTGACAAGTTTAATGGGTAGAACTTTTAGTTATGAAAGATGCAAATGGAGGACTATCCTTAACAAAAGGATTTATGGAAGCCATTGGAAGGAAAAACCAATAATCAAGGATCTATGACAAATGATGATTGTGATGTTTCAGACAAAAAGGCACTTGGAAGAATTCAACTATTTTTGGCACTATCGGTGTCATTTAATATTACAAAAGTGAAGATGATAGAAGAGCTGATGGAGACCCTACCAAAATTGTATGAAAAGCCCTCTACTTCAAATAAGGTAATTCTCATGAAGCATTTATTTAATATGAAGATGATAGAAGGTGGATCTATTGCATATCATATAAATTAGTTTAATACTATCACCAATCAGTAATCTTCTGTGGTTATTAATTTAGGTGAAGAAGTTAGGGCTCTCTTAATTTTGTGTTCTTTGTTTGAAAGTTGGAATGGCTTGGTAATGTCAGTGAGTAATTCCATTTCTGGATCTAATACTCTAAAATATGATGATGAGATCAATGTTATTTTGAGTGAGAAAACTCATAGGAAAGGATCAAGTGGATCTACATTAGGAAGTGCATTGAATGCACAAAGCATGGGTAGAATGATTGAGAGAGGAAGTAATTCTAAAAATTGTGAGAAATCAAGAGAAAAGTCAAAGGGGAAGAGGTCTCAATCTAGAGGACTAAGAGATTGTTGGTACTATGGGAAACCAGGGCATAAGAAGAAAGATTGCTGGACTCAAAAGAATAATGATGGAGTTAAACTAGGAAGGAACAAGGAGGTAGATGTGGTAAGTAACAAATCCAAAGAAGATGCTTTGCTTCTATCTTTAGAAAATGTTGATGATTTATGGGTTTTAGATTTTGGTGCTTCATTTCATGCTACACCTCATAGAGATTATTTCATTGATTATGTTCAAGGGGATTGTGGGCTTGTTTATTTGGGGGATAATGAACCCTGCCAGATTGTTGGAAAGGAAAAAGTTAAGATTAAGTTGCAGAATGTGAATCATTATCTACTACACGAGATAAGACATGTTCCAAGGCTGAGTAGGAATTTAATTTCAGCAGGGCAACTCGGTGATGAGGGTTGTGTAGTTACTTTTAATGATAAAAATTGGAAGGTTTCAAAAGGTTCTCTTATAGTAGAAAAGGTGTGAAAGTAAGCACCTTATATATTTGCACAAGTCATATTATTTATTCTATTTTAATTGTTTCAGAGAAAAATGAGTATTCAGGAATAGTTGTTGCAGTTGATAAGGGAGGACAAATAGTTGTTGTAGATTCTAATACAACATTGTGGCACAAAATACTTGGGCACATGAGTGAGAAAGGTATGAAAATACTTCATTTAAAGCAAGTTTTACCAGGTCTAAAATTTGTTAATATAAATTTTTTTGAAAGTTGTATATATGGAAAATAAAAGAGAGTGAGTTTTGTGAAGACTAGGAAGGAAAAAAAGAGTGAAAGATTAGAGCTTGTGCATGCAAATGTATGGGGACCAGCTCAGGTATCTTCCTTTGGTGGCTCCCATTATTATGTTACATTTATTGATGATGCAAATAGAAAAAGTATGGGTTTATTTCCTTAGATAGAAATATGATGTATTTTAAACTGTTAAGAAATGGAAATGCTTAGTTGAAAATGAGACCGGTAAGAAATTAAAGTGTCTTAGATCTGATAATGGTGGTGAGTATTGTAGTCATGAATTTGAAGATTATTGCTCCAATAATGGTATTCATAGATAGAAAATTGTTCCAAGGAGTCCACAAGAAAATGGAGTGCCTGAACACATGAACAAGACTATAATGGAGCATGAAGGGAGCATGAAGTTGCATGTTGGGTTGACCTCAAACATTAATATTATTGTATATTTGATTAATAGAGGTCCCTCTACTCCTTTGGGTTGTGATATTCTAGAGGAAGCATGAACTAGTAAAAAGGTGAGTTATTTTTTTCTCAAAACCTTTGGTTATGAAGCATTTGCTCATATAGATTCTGGAAATAGAACCAATCTAGAAGATAAGTCAAAAAAAATTGTATTTGTTGGATATGGCATTAATGAATTTGGTCATAGGGTTTGGAATTTTGAAAATCATAAAATTATAAGAAGTAGGGATGTCATATTCAATGAGAAAGTGTTCTACAAAGATCTGCAACAACAACATGACAAGAAAGAAGATGATTATGTAGTACTAGATGATACTCCAAAAGATGATGTTTCAAAAATTCCTCATGATGTGCAACAACTGCAACAAAAAATCTCACATACACTAGTGAATGTTAGATGGTTAACAAGGATAAGTAGACCTCTAGAAATATTTTCTCCCTCTTTGTATTCTATTTTACTTACTAATGTTGGTGAACCTAAATATTTTGATGAAGCTATGTAGGTGGATACTAAGATTTAGTGGGAGTCTGCAATGAAAGATGAAATGGACTCTTTGTGAGAAATAAGACATGAGATTTATGCAAGTTACCTACAAGTAAAAGGGCTTTAAGTGGATTTATAGGTTGAAAGAAGAGAATGGAGGTAAGAAAATATTTAAAGCCAGGTTAGTTGTAAAAGGATTTGCACAGAAAAAAGGAATTGATTTTGATAAGATATTCTCTTATATTTTTAAGATGACTTCTATTTGCACTATTTTAAGTATTGTGGCTATTGAAGATTTGTATTTGGAGCATCTTGATGTTAAAATAACCTTCCTTCATGGTGATTTGGATGAAGAGATATATATGGCTCAACCATAGGTATTTGAGGTCAAAGGTAAGGAGAATTTAGTGTGTAGATTGAAGAAAAGTTTATATGGCTTGAAGCAAGCACCTCGGCAATGGTATCTAAAATTTGATAGTTTTATGCATGAGCATGGATATAGTAGGTGTCATTCATATCACTATGTTTACTTTAAGAGGTTGGATGATGAAAACTATATTATTTTATGTTTATATGTTGATGATATACTTGTAGTTGGGTCTAACATGGATCATATAAAGGGGCTGAAATGCCAATTAGCACATTCATTTTCTATGAAGGATTTGGGGGCAAAAAAACAAATCGTTGATATGAAGATTTGTAGAGATAGGAAGAACAAGAAATTGACATTATCTCATACTGATTATATTGTGAAGGTGTTGCAATGTTTCTCTATGGAGAATGCTAAAGTTGTCAGCACACCTCTACCTGGTCATTTGAAGTTGACTATGGAGATGCATCCAAAGACACAAGAAGAGGAGAATAAGATATCTAAGGTACCCATGATTCAGTTGTAGGAAGCTTGATGTATGCTATGGTATGTACTAGGCCAGATATTACACATACAGTGGGAGTTATTAGCAGGTTTATGGGTCATCCAAGCATTGAGCATCATAATGTAGTTAAATAGATTCTTAGATATTTGAGAGGAACATCCAATAAGTGTTTACACTTTGGGGGCTCTACTACTAACTTATAGGGCTATGTTGACTCAAATTTGGTAGGGGATATTGATACTAGGTGGAGTACTATAGGTTATGTATTCACTATTGGTGGGGTAGATAGAGCTAGGTTTCTAGGTTATAGAAGGTGAATATTTTATCCACTACATAGGAAAATTATGTTATTGCTACTAAGGTAGCCAAGGAGATGATACGGCTTTAGTTCTTCTTGGAAGAATTGGGATATGCAAAGAAGGATAATTATTTGTTTACAGATAGTCAGAGTGTCATTCATCTTGCAAAGAATTTTACTTTACATTCAAAGACAAGACACATCTAGTTGCAATACCATTTCACTTGGTCAATTTTGGATGATGGATAGTTAAATTTGGATAAGATACATACAGACAATAATCCAACGAATATGTTTACAAAGGTAGTGACAAGGGAGAATCTGAATTCCTCTTCAACTTTAGTTGGTCTTCTAGATTGAACAAGAATAAAAGAACAATAGAGTCCAGGGTGGTTTGATCTAGTGGGAGCCCCATGTGGTAGCAATATTGCTACAGGATCAGTCTTGAAAGTGTGGAGTTTGATTAGTCCCCAAGTGGGAGATTGTTAGTTTGTGGTGACTAGTCAAGGAAATACTATACATACTTCATAATTCTTTGGGGTGAAAAAAAATTTAGGCCCTATTTTATCAAGATTTTGGGCTGACATGTAACTATTAATTATAACCCTAAAGTGGTTAAAATACTTGTGTAAAAAGGGCTTAGAGTTAGGGGTTTTTTATAAGGTGTGATGTGAAAATTGCTTCTTGTAGTGGTATTGAGCTATAAGGGATTATAGATTGTAATAGGGTTGGAATCACTAAATTGTAACAATATTGGACTTGTTTGGTGGACATAGCCCAGGTATTGGGTGAACCACGTTAAATCTTGGTGTCTTGTGTTCTCTTCTGTGTGATCTATTATTTTTTGATATTGTTTATGTTTGCATGTAATTGTTATTTACGTATGTGGTTAAATCCTAACATTTAGGAGTAGTTGGATTCAAAGGGATGAATCAACAATGTCCTCCTAATAATAATATCTAAAATATAAAATTCCTCCTAATTTATGAGTTCACCTAAGTAAACTTAATAGAATAGTGAAATCTAAAATAACCATTTACTCTAACACCTCCCCTTACCTGTAACTTAGGGAGTATTATAATTTAATATATAGCTAATGGTTCCTAAGAATAAAGCCATATTAGGTACCCATGTATAGCTAAAAACATGCAATATCTTAGAGAAAGGAGAAAGAGGGAAAACCACATGGGAAAAAACCTCCCCCAAAAAGTGAGAACTAAAAAATCAAGGTGCATAAATGGAAGGTATAATCAAGACCCCTTCATTATGACTTACTTCATGCATAAACAATCAAGAAGTGTGAGAAGAAGAGAGACATAATAGTAATTCTTCAATGTATAATGTACACTGGTGGCAAATGCTCTAGGCTTGATATAGAAACTACACTATGAATGAAGAATAACATGCATTCCCTTAGGAAGAAACAAAACCAAAGGTGCATCAATGAAGCCTCCCCAATCTAAAGGAAGAAACCTCAAAAACTATGGAATCACTAGAATATTCTCAAGTATCTCCATGTCAAGGCTAAAAGAATATGTCACAAACCTATCAAGATCAAGTCCAATAGAAGAAGATGAAAATCAAGGAGCCAATGGCAACTGATCCATGTAAGTATGTGTACTTAGGCACTGTGCTGAAAAATAAAAGTCACAATCAACTGAGGATGAATTTAGAATATGTTGTAAAGTATCATGAGCATTCTATGAAAATAAAGTGATCTCCTCTAATTGTTGTATTGATTCATGTTAAGATAGCATGATCTACTCCAACTACTATGCCAATTCATGTAAACCCATAGTTGTATAAATGGAAAAATCATCAAGAATATTGGTAGATACAATATCAATAGAAGGAGAAGGAATGGATGATTCAAGAACTTTATCACATGTGAGAGTACCCAATATCAATTTTCCAAAGTTCTCCTCAGTATGTGAATCAACACTAGAAGTGTGATCACAATATGATAAACAATCATTATCATCATCAGAAAAAAGTTTCCAAAGTAGTATATTTGAGATACACAATCAACCACTCTTATAGAAATGATCTCTCTACTCTCAAAGTCTTTGATAAGAACTAATTCAGGAGTGAATTCCACAATACTCCTTGTTGGCCCATTAGTGATTTGATAAATGGAAAGAAGATTATGATTTAGGTGGGGAACACACAACACATCTTTGAAGGTTCCCTACCCCTTATCAATTGTTCCTTTCCCAATCACATTAATGTAAGTATGATTTCCCATCAAAATAGGAAGTGCATTACAAGGCTCAAATGAAGAAATCAAGGATTGTGAAGATTCCATATGATGAGACTTGAACTAAAAATTAAGGCTTAAAATTCTCCTTGTTATCTTTTCCTTTAGCAACATTGGAATGAGAAGAAGAGGATGAAGTAGTCATTGTTGAAGGTAGATTTATTTGATTTTTCTTAAGAATATTCTTGAGTTCATCAATGTCCTTATAGAAATGATGTTATTCATGTCTATTCTTCTTGCAATATGCACAAGTATACTTTTCCTTATTAAATGATTCCTTATTTGAGGAAGAATATTCAAATTTTCTCTATGACTTGTTCTATTTTTAAAAATATTTATGTTTAGGAATCCTTGCTTCTTTTTGTACCTTAGGATAACTAGAAATTGATGCTTGTTACTTGGTTATCTTGATGATACCCATTTGTATTATCTTTATTTCCTCTTGGATTAGAAGATTTCAAAAAGCTTCAAAAGTTAGATCAACATATGAAGCTCCCATAGAAACTTGATTGGTATGAAAGGTAGAAACAAATACATAATACTCAAGACCAAGCTTGGATAGCACATTGAGAATCGACTATATATCTTTCTTAATTATCTTGTAGTCCTTTATTTGTGTTCTTAATTGTCTAATCTTGGAGATGTAGTCTTGGATGTTGAATTTTTTTGGGTCAAGATTCATCAAATCATTATCAATTTGATAACCCTTAAACTTATTAGTTTTATGAAACAAAGTTTCAAGAGCATCCCAAGTCTCTTTATTTGTCTTGAATGATTCCAAATGAAATTGTAAATCAAAAGAGACTAATAAAAAATTATATCCAAGAGGTCTCTCATGATTGATTACCATGCTTGATGAGCATTAACTGCGGTAATAGTTTCATTTACATATCTTGTGCAACTTTTTTCCTTAGATAATTCTGTACTAATTTTTTCCATGATCCATAATTATATGGAGTTATGAGTTCAATTTGTGATTTTCCCATTTGTACTACAAGAAAGAACCAATGAAACCAAAACAACACAAGATCACTGCCTCAAATCTACTAGATCAAAAATCACCCCCCCAAGATGCAATGATTTGGCACTTTATAATTTAGTGCATGTACAATCGCCTCTTTTCAAAAATGGACCAAAGTAGACTTCTAATTTTGATAATTACAACTTCAAATATGAAGCAATAAGAGACTCATAAAATTAAGACACTAGATCACTCAAGGATCTAATAGAGAACAAGTGCAAAATTAGGCCAATTTTGACCAAATTCTTAAAGTATTATGTCTACCCATGATATATCAAAATTGATACCAAAGATAAGAAGTAGACAAAATCATACACTTTAAAAAAAATAGCACTTGAAAAAGTGTTTGTATGAGCTCAAAAAATGCCTCAAAAGTTATAGTTCAAGATTGTACAAGGACAATCATCAAGAACTATAAGAAGGACCCACAATAGGTGTGTCCCACAAGAAGATTGACATTGCTAGAAGTGGGCCTTAATTAATGTGGGTGAGGTGGTGGTGGGTCTTGCTTGATGTGGGCCCTTCTAGATGTGGACGATGCTTGGTGTGGACCCTGCTTGATGTAGGCCCCACTAGAGGTGGGTCCCACTAGATGTGGACCCTACTTGGTGTGGGCCCTACTAGTGGTGGGGCTTATTAAAAGTGGGCCCCATTGAAGGTAGGTTCTTTAGGTAGGTGGGCCCCATAGGTTAAAAAAATGTTCTATATGCATGTTGTCCTCAAGATTTGGATCCTTTGAAGTGTTGCAATCAATAGATCAAGAAAAATCATATATATGCATAAGAGATTAATGGCTCTTCATAAATCCTTTCTAATTCTCTAAATCATATAGAAACACAAGATAAGAGCATACAAGATTTTCCAAGACCACTAAAAATAATCTAATATTTCAATAAATACTTTGATACCAAGTTAAAATTTGTGAAAACAAATATATAAACCAAAATCTAATGAAAGAGCTAGATCAAACATCAGGAAATGAAATTGACATAATAATTATATAAGACCAATTTGTTGGAAATTTGATTAAAAATATTATTGTGAGAAGAAGATTGATTGAAAGAAGGAGATTGTTGATAAAGAATGTTTTTCAATCATTGTTTTGTCATTGATATCAAACCTTCTATTTGTAGGAATGACAATTGCTTATAAGATCCAAGTACTGTCACTTAGTTGCTTGATGAAGAGAATTTAATCAACAAGATGTAACAAGAGAAACTAAGGGAAAGGTTGAGTTATGGTTTTGTAATGAAGTGCAAGGATCAACTAAGACAATGGTTAAATGATGTATTGATAACATACTTGAAGATATAGAGGTTGATCACACTTAGAAACACTGGAAGTATAAGCTGTAACAAGGTTAACTGCAAAGCTTAAACTAAAGTTCATTATTGACTGCTGAGCAAGCTAGTTTAAGCCAAGAAATTTTTTAGTTAGAGCTGAGAAAATGGAAAATCTAGTGTGTTCTGAGTGATATAGAAGGAGCTGAGTGTGTTTAGGTGTCAAGAAAAATAATAGGTGCCGAGTGTCAAAAAATCTTAATGGGTGCCAAATGAATTCACCGTAGGTGTTGAGCATCAATAAAATGTAGTTGATGCCAAGTAACATAGTATGTGTCGAGCACTAGAATTTTAATAGTGCCAAGCTACTGCATTATTGGAAAAGTCAAAGATTTGCCAGATCTGAGCTAACAAAGTTATTATCTTGAATTTTGTGAACCAGTAGAGGATAAGGATGATGAGCTGGTGGCACAAAATTCTATGTAAACCATTTTTGAGTGAATTCAAGAGGATTCTTCATGATGTTTCTAGAAGGAACAAAATGTGGGTTAGATTCAATGAATCCTACCTAATCTATTCAAACTAAAATCAAAGGAGGGAAGAATCAAGTGGGAAAATAAATTCTAGACTTCTATTTAAGGAGTCATAGGGCAAGAAACAAGAGTTGTTAGAGTGCCAAATTGCAAAGTGGTTGAAGGGTGTCAAAGAGAAGACATCTAGGAGAAGGAAGAACAGAGCACAGAGACTTTTCTTTAGTAAGTGGTCAAAAAGAGAGGATTGCACTAGTATAGTGAGCATGGAGACTCAAGGAGACAAAGCTTGAGAGGAGGTCATGTTGTTAGAACCGCAGAGACTACAAGTGAGGCAATGTCATGAGCTAAAGAGTGACCTGAAATCTACAAGATATGTTGTATGTTGTAATTAGGTCAAAACCCCTTATTGTTACTCTCTAGCAATTGTATTAGTTAGGGTAAAAATCCTATGGATTTAGGTTGGTTTAACAACCATTTGTAAATCCTTTAATAGGGTGGCATTCCAAGTGAATGTTCTTAAGTCCTCTGATTAGGCCCACTTCTAACAAGGTGGTTAAATCCTTTAACTAGGTCACATTTAACAGCATGTTGTAGCCTTTAACAGGGCAGGCCTTTCACATGGCATCACTTTAGAAGAGTGAGAATTGAGTAGCATGTTACTAGTGGTTTTTCCCAAATTGGGTTTCCACGTAAATTACTATGTCATGTGTTTATCTTTTCATATGTTATGTTTGCATGTTGATTTATAGTAACTTGCTAAATAGGAATGTTTAAGCTTGGATGAATGAATAGTTTGATGGGCACACTTTACTTGATGAAAAGTTTGAATAGGACATCAAGACCTTGAATAACTAATTCACCCCCCCTCTCAGTTATTCTAAAGAATTTCTAACAATTGGTATTATAGCCATCTGCTAATTTAGTTTCAAAGTACTATAAGTAGGAATATCAAGATGTCTAAGAGAGAAGTTCCCAAGCTCAACAAAGACAACTTCATTGAATGGTAGAGTCTGATGAAATCGCATCTTGGATCAATAGGTGACTATGCAAAAACATCAATAGGAGTAAAGCATGTAGACATAGCTAGATCCCTCTTTGTAGATGATTTGAACAAAAGGAAGGAACACAGTTAGGCAATGTTGGAGATTGCCTCTACATTGAGCTATGCTAAATTTGATGACATCAAAGGTTTTGATACTACATTTAAGATGTGGAAAACCCTATTAGATATCTATGGAGGAGACCAGAATGTCCAGAGAGCAAAGAGAGAAAGCCTCAATGAAAAGTTTGATGACATGAAAATGGAGGAAGGTGAGAATGCTGCTCAATATTGCTCCAGAATGAAAGAAGTGCTAAGTGCAATAAGAAGTTTGGGTGGACAATTGGAAGAAGATATTTTCAATGGAAAATACCTATGAACCCTACTCTCTATCTAGGCTATTAGAGTTTCAGCCATCCAAGAGCTAAGGTGTGTATAAGGAAACACACTAACCTTTGAAGGAATAGTGGGAAGACTTACTGCATTTAAACTGTCCAATTTTGATAACTATAGACCGGAGAACCTTGAATTTTCTTTCAAGGCCAAGATGACATTGAAAGACATTGAGGAGGTGAAATCAAACAAGAGTAGAAAAGGAAAACATGCATCTAGTGATAGCAACATATATGAGGAAGATGTGGAATAGTTGGAAGCACTACTGGCAAGAAGATTCCATTGAGGCAAAGGAAAATTTAAAGGTAAAATACCTATCATTTGTTTCAATTGTAATGAAGTAGGTCATATTTCTGCAAGGTGTACACAAAAGAAGAACTACAAAGAAGGAAACAAGTACAAGAACAAGAGAGAAAATGATAGCAAAGATTACAAGGACAAAGGCAAAAGATGCTATATTGTTGAAGAATATTCTGATGAGAACAATGATGAAGTAGTCTATGTAACCATGAAGGTTGAATCAAATAAGGATGAAGATGAGGCAACAATACTGGTGACTTGTATGAACAAGAATGACAAGTGGATGCTCACATCACATAATAGGAGACAAAAGTAAGCTTATTACCTTTACTCAATATGATGGAAATAGTGTTAGTTTTGGAAATGATGCTCCATTTCAAATCAAAGGAAAGGGATCAATTAAACTTACAGAGAAAATTTCATGTGATAATGCATACTATGTTGAAGGATTGAACTACAATTTGTTGAGTGTATCACAGTTAGGCAATGTAGGTTGCAAAGTAGAATTTGAAAACAAAACTGCCAAAATCTATGACACTAATGGAAATCTAATAGGAAAAGGTGAAAAAACTAGGAGTAATTTGTTTTACCTGGATATGGATAATGCAACTTGTCTTGTTGTTAGACTTGATGATGTGTGGCTATTTCATAAATGACTTTGTCATGTTAACTTTGACAATCTGATTAGCATCAGCAAAAAGAAGAAAGTCAGGGTTTTTCCCAAACTAAAGAAACCTAAAAACACAATGTGCAAACAATATCAACTAGGAAAGATGACTAAATCTAGTTTCAAAATCAAAACATACACTTCCAAGGAAGTACTAGAACTAGTCCATATAGATTTATGTGGTCAATTAGAAGTGCAAAGTTACTAGGGAGACAAATATATAATGCTATTTGTAGATGACTATTCTAGGATGATGACAACCATGTTCTTAAAGAAAAAATTTGACACATTTCAAATGTTTAAGTGGTATTTGGCCAGAGTTGAGAAGGAAATAGGTAAAAGTCTGAAGTGCCTAAGATTAGATAGAGGAGGAGAGTTTACATCAAAAGAATTTGAAACATTTTGCAATGACAAAGGTATTAAGAGAAAAAAATCAACACCAAGAACTCTCCCACACAATGACATTGTAGAATGAAGAAATAGATCAGTAATAGACTGTGCTAGAACTTTGATGATGGAGAAAAATGTTGCTTTAAAGTACTAGAGAGAAACTATAAGTACTGTTGTTTACACCCTGAATAAAGTTCAAGTCAAGAAAGGAACAAATGCAACACCTTTTTAACTATGGTATGGTCACTCACCTAATGTAAAAAATTTCAAAGTATTTGGTTGTAAATGCTAGATTCTTGAAGATACTAGAAATGGAAAGTTTGATGCAAAAAGTGATGAAGGCATTTTCTTTGGATACTCCACTAGAAGTAAGACATATAAGTGTTTGAATACTAACACTAACAAGATTGTAGTGAGTGCAAATGTAAATTTTGATGAGCATGCAGAAGTCCAAGTTGATGAATCCAAGGAACTAGAAGATTATAGATCTTTTGTATACTTCTATGAATGAATGACTATTGAAGATAATGCTATGAATCAAGTTGGAAATTAGCAACAAATCTTAGTATCAACTGATGACTTTGAAGCTAAAGGATCAAATATGGAAAGAAGGATAGAACCAAGACTAGCCAAGTATGTAAGGAGACATCACCCTATAGAACAAATCATTGGTGACAAGGGTGCCAAACCTATGACAAGGAATAGACTAAGGAACGAATGATGTCTACTAAGCAAGGTGGAGCCTAAAATAGTGAAAGATGTTGTACAATATGATGACTAGTATAAAGCCATGGAAGAAGAAATAGATCAGAATGAGAAGAAAAAAACCTAGACCCTAGTTCTTAGACCAACTAATAAGAATGTAATTGGTACTAAATAGGTCTTTAGAAACAAACTTGATGAGGATGGTGAGATAAAAAGAAACAAAGCCAAACTAGTTTGCAAAGGCTATGCATAAGAAGAAGGACTGGATTATGGGGAAACATTTGCCCCTATTGCAAGAATGGAAGGAGTAAGAACATTTCTTGCATATGCTACTTACAAAGGTTTCAAAGTCTACCAAATGGATGTAAATTCTTCTTTTCTGAATGGTATACTAGAAGAGGAAGTCTACATAGAACAACTAGAGGGATTTTTTGATGATAGCAACAAGGATATGGTATGTAAACTACATAAGGCACTCTATGGTTTAAAGAAAGCACCTAGAGCATGGTATAAACGACTGCACAAATATCTTGTGAAGATAGGATTTGAGAGAAAAAATGACAACCTGTATATCAAGGTAGAAAAAGGTAAAGATATTTTGATATATAAAATATTTGTTGATGATATAATATTTGGAGGAAAAGATATTCTATGGAAAATTTTTGCTGATCAAATGAAACATGAGTTTGAAATGTCAATATTTGGAGAAACCAAATTCTTTGTTGAATTGCAAGTACATCAATTGAAGCATGGCATATTTGTGACCCAATCAAAATTAATCAAGGAGATACTCAAGACATTTGGATTAGAAGACTCAAAAGTAGTCAGCATGCCAATGGTAACAAGACATAAGTTATCAAAGAATGATGAGTCAACTAAAGTGAATTAGACAATGTATAGATCAATGATTGGAAAGTTGCAGTATGTTGTACATAGTAGACTAGACATTGCATTAGCCGTTGAAATAGTGGTAAGATTTTCCACAAATCCAAGGGAAATCATCTGATGGTAGTAAAAATAATACTGAGGTACCTAAAAGGAACTGATGACTTTGGTTTGTACTACAAGAGGAGTGAATAGTTTGAACTAAGAGCTTACATTGATGCAAATTAGGGAGGTAATATTGATGACAGAAAAAGAACCAATGGAGGAGCACATTTGTTAGGTAAAAGACTAATTACCTAGACTAGCAAAAAGAAAAGTTGTACCTCATAGTCAACAACAAAAGCTAAATATGTTGCAATTGCTATTAATTGCACTAATATTGTATGGATCAAACATCTATTGCAAGGTATGAAGGAAGATGCAAATGAACCTATGATAATTTATTGTGATAATACAAGTGCTATCAACATATCAAAGAATCATGTAATGCATGCCAAAACTAAGCATATTGCAATTAAGTATCACTATGTAAGAGAATTGGTGGAAGACAAGCAAGGATGGAATATATCAGTTCAAAGGAATAGATTGCTGACATATTTACAAAAGCATTACCTAAAGATAATTTTGAGTATCTTAGAGGTAAGTTAGGGGTGATATCCCTAGCCAAGGCTACTTGAAGTAAAAGCAAGACTGCCTTGCATCAAATGAGTTGATTGTTAGAATATTACAATGATGCAGAGGATACTTACTTTAGGATGTTTCTTGAAGAAATTAAAGTGTTGAAGTTTCAAATTAGTCACAAGCAAGGTGACAAAGGGAGAAATTGAAAGAACCTGCAAAAGCTACACTTGCATGTTAAGATGCTAAGATAACATGTCTTTGGCATTGTTGTCAAAGAGTGAAAAATAACAGAAAATTGATCAACAATCGAGGGAGAAGAATTAAAAAGAATGAAGATTGAGGGAGAAATTGAAGAATAAGGTGAAGAAGAATGAAGAAATTGATCAAATTTATGGATAGAGAATAGTAGAAGATGCGTAATGCATACAGAGGGAGAGAAAGTAAGAAGGGAAGAAAGGAAATAAAAAGGATACAACAACTAAGAGGGAGAAGTAAAAGTAAAGCAAGAGAGGAAGAAATTGTGTAATCCCATATTTTTGGCATTTGACTTACTGTTCTAACCTAGTTAGCATTTTGATAACATGGTTGAATAGTTTTGTCTAATGGTTGACTAGTTTGGTTTGTCATTAATGCCAAAGGGGGAGATTGTTGATAAAGAATGTTTTTCAATCATTATTTTTTCATCGATGTCAAACCTAATATTTTTAGGAATGAAAATTTCTTATAAGGTCCAAGTACTATCACTTAGTTGATTGATGAAGAGGATTTAATCAACAAGATGTAACAAGAGCACCTAAGGGAAAGGTTGAGTTATGGTTTTGTAATGAAGTGCAAGGATAAGCTAAGACAATGGTTAAATGATGTATTGATAACATACTTGAAGATACATGGGAGCATCATGGGAAGTGAGAGCAATGGGAGTGGAGGGAGCGAGAGCCTTCAAATTTTGAATTCCTGCAAGGGTGAGATCTCCTTAGATGGCCAATTTTAGGTCCCTAGTCTAGAACACGAACAACAAGATGGAGGCAGACTAGTAGATCTTGGCATAGGGGATCAGTCAGAAAGCGTGGAGGGGGGCCCAACTATCCATCCCAAGGAAGCGGCTAAGATTCCTTTGGTTCCCATAGAAAACAAGCTAGGAACTACAAAATGGTCTTCATTATTTGGGGTAAAACCTTTAGGTAAGTCCTCTTTCCTGCCTGTTAAAACTATCTAGGATTCTGTGAAAGGGTCTTGCACAATTGCTATTCCAGATGAGATAGTGGATCACAACATACGGGCCATGGATTCTACTTTGGTTGCGAGATTTTTGGGACCTAGATTGAATATTGATGATGTTAGGTTGTTCATCAAACAAAAATGGGCTCTCAAAGGTCAGGTCTCAGTCACATCTATGGTGAAAGGCTTCATGTCTTTTGACTTTACATGATTGGAAGACCTTGCTAGCATTCTATGTGAAGGGCAATGGGCGTTTGGCTGCTCTACCCTTGTGCTTCAGAAGTGGTCATCCAGAATGAGATTGAACGATTCTTTCTTTGTTCAAGCTCCTATGTGGGTCAGACTGCCAGAATTGCCTTTAGAATACTAGAATGAGGACATCTTTGTGGGGATCATGAGGACCTTCGAGGAACTCCTCTCAACGGATTCGATCTCTGCCTCCAAACTTTGTCTCAATTATGCTTGCATATGCATTGGGGTGAGTGAAGGAACATACATGCCTAAGTTCGTTGCTCTTCACTCTAAACTAGGGGTGCACAACCAAAAAATTATTTACAAAACTATCCCCTTTGCATGTTTCCTTTGCCTGAAGGCTGGTCATAAGGCCTACCAGTGCCCCAATGTGGCGAAGCAGATGCCCATGGAACCAATCATCTTTGACCAAGCCAAGAAGTAATCATCCCGCCCTTTCAGTAAGGGTAAGATGAAGTTGTTTTGGAGGCACAAACTTTTTGTGGTCCAGGGGAGGAAGGCCATCAGCCAGAAGGATAAAGCCTTGAAGGATATCCCTAAGAAGGACATTCCCAAGGAGCAGGCAAGTGCTACCCCCCTCGAGAAGGGTCTTGCCTTTGAGATGCCAGTCTCAGCTTTGATGGAGGATCCAAAGATGCAGGAAAGTCCCCACTCCCAAGCCATGGGACCTATAGAGGAGAAATCTCCATCTTTGGATGCAACAAAGCAGCTTAGTTCTGCAGTGGAGCAAGCTCCACTTTTGGAAGCAACAGAGTAGCTTAGTTTGTGGCAGGAAGCCTCAGCCTGAATTATTCCAGAAGCAAAGGAGAGCCAGGAAAAGATTCTTTCCCAAAAGCTCATTGATTCCTAGACTACTTTAGGGTCAAAGGGGGGCAAATCTTTTATTCCTAAAGGGCTAGAGGCCAAGCTCCATCTTCTCATTAAAAACACAGATCTAGACCAGATCGCCCAGTGGGAAGGTCGGTTAGAAAGAAGTGCGATGGTAAGCCTAGATGACTAGAGCATGGTAAAGAAGAAAAAGAAGAACCAGAAGAACTAGAATAAAGTCCTCCCTCCTTTATCTCTAGCATCTACTAGAAGTAGGTCAAAGCTAACATTGGGATAACCCCTAAGGGAGCAGGAAGAAAGAGCTCAAATTAGCTTCTACAAGAAGAAACAAAAAGGAACTTGGCAGATGGGAGCTACAAAACCATCAAGGATTTCTCAGGAAGTAAGAAATGAAAGTCATTCCATGGAATATAAGGGGCCTAAATGGGGCTCATAAACAGGATCTAGTCAAAAATATGATTAGAGACCATAGACCCAATTTTCTGATGATACAGAAGACTAAGATGAAAAGGGACCTTGTTAAGAGGATATTCTTCAATAAAGATTTTAGCTACAAAGCCTCAGATTTGAAAGGTGCTTCTGGAGGAGTACTAATCCTATATAACTCCAGGGCCTTCAAGTTATCTACTCTTTTCATCACTCACAATGCTCTTCTATGTGAGGTTTCTCACATCCATAGCAATGATTCCAGGCTTATCCTAAACCTGTATGCCCCCAACACCAAGAAGGAAAGAAATTATTTCTAGGTCAAGCTCCTTGACATCCTTTCCAATTGCAATGCTAAAAAAGGGATTATCATGGGGGACTTCAACTCGCCTCTCTTTGATGCTGAAAAATGGGGGGGTCTTGCCCCAGATCAGGATAGTAAGCGTGACCTTGCATTTTTCATTCAAAATCTTGCCTTCTTGGATATGGACCTTCAAGGGGGAAGTTTCACTTGGTCTAATAGGAGAGTTGGGGGAGATAGCATTCAAGTTTGCCTCAACAAGAGCCCTCATATCTCCTAAATGGCTTCTTTCCCATTCTTGCAGATTACGCCTCCTCCCAAGGGTGGGTTCCAATCACTCCCCAATTTCTCTCTCTATTTCCCCCCCATCTAGCAAAAGGGCCTTCCCTTTTCGCTTTGAGAAAATGTGGCTTTCCCATCTAGTGCTGGAAGGAAAAATTTCTTCTTGGTGGAACTTTGAGGTAGATGGTACTGCTATGTACAAAGTTTCCCAAAAGCTAAAAAATGTGAAAAGGAACATTAAATCTTGGAACGAAACTGACTTTGTCCACATTTTCTAGAAGAAAGATGATAAAACTAATCAGCTTAATTCTATCTAGGAAGAAATCTAGCTCTTTGGATATAATAGTCATAGTAGGTAGGAGGAAAAGGAAATCCTCTCAGATGTGCATAACATCATATCTAAGGAAGAGCTTTATTGGAAACAAAGATCTAGAGTCAACTGGTTGAAAGAAGGAGATCTTAACACTAGATTTTTTCACCTAACCACCCTTAAGCATTGGGCTAACAATAGGATATCTAATATAAAAAAGGGTCTAGTTCTGGTTTCTAAGGAAGAAGAGATAGTAAAGGAAGTTGTTTGCTACTTCTCCTCTCTCTTCATAGCTAATCTCTCCCTCTCTGTGTCTGATCAAGAGGATATCTTGGCAGCCATCCCCCCCTGTTGCAAGATCATCAAAATTCCTTGCTAAAAGCTATCCCCACCCTAGAGGAAATTCACTAGGTCCTCTTTTCCCTCCCAAGGGATAAAGCTCCATGCCTAGATGGTTTCCCTACCTTCTTCTTTCAGACTTATTGGAATGTGGTTAAGAAGGATGTGGTAAAGGCTATTCAAGAATTCTTTGGGGCTAGGAACCTACTCAAAGAACTTAATGGTACTTTTCTAGTCCTCATCCCCAAGATTTTGGGAGCTAACTCTTTGGACAAATTCATGCCCATTAGCCTCTATAACTCATTCTACAAGATCATTTCCAAGGTTCTCACTTCTACACTCCTCAAGATTCTTCCCCTGATCATCTCACCCTAGCAAACTGGCTTTGTCCTAGGCAGGCAGATCCTTGATTCCATTGTATTGATTCATGAAGTCATCCACTCTCTTGAGGTGGGCAATAAGGAAAGTTTCCTTCTCAAACTAGACTTGTCTAAAGCTTATGATAGGGTTGACTGGAAGTTCCTCTTTTCTATCCTTTGGGCCCTTGGTCTCGATGCTCAGGTATGCAAGCTCATCTCTCAGCTCATGTCTTCTCCCTCTTTGTTTGTTCTGGTTAATGGTCTCCCCACTCCTTTCTTCTCCCCCTCAAGGGGTTTAAGGAAGGGTGACCCCATATCTCCTATCCTTTTTGTCATCTTGGCAGAATGCTTGGGAAGAATTATCTAGATGAAGATTCGGGACAAGAGTTTGAAAGGTCTAAGGCCTTCTTCGGGACCCTCTACTTTCACCCACTAGCAATTTGTGGATGACACTATCTTAGGGGGTAAAGCCTCTGTCCAGGAGGCCAAGACTTTCAAATGCATTCTGAACTCCTACACTAGGGGCTCAGGATAGGCTATCAATTTGGATAAGAGTTCAGTTTTCTTCCTCAATACCCCTTTGGAGAGGTAGAGGAAAATTGCTTGCATCCCGGGATGTGGCATCGGGTCCCTACCAATGACTTATCTTGGGCTAGCTCTTGGAATGAAATCTTTAGATTCCTTTTGGATCAGCATTATAGACCATTTCAATAGGAAACTAGCAGGTTGGAAAGGGGCCACCCTGAGTCAAGCTGGAAAATGCTCTCTGGTTAACTCTATTCTCCAGAACCTCCCTACCTATGCCCTCAGTCTTTTTAGGATTTCGGTTAAGTTTGTGGAAAGAATGGAGAGGATTCAGAGGGATTTTCTTTGGATAGGGACCGATGACCACAAGAGATACCACTTGGTTGCATGGGACCTAGTTTGCTAGCCCAAAAGCTAGGGTGGTCTTGGTATTATAAAAATTTCTCACCTCAATCAATCCCTTTTAGCTAAACATCCTTGGTGCATCTTCCAAAGCATAGGTGTTTGGAGGGATATTCTGGCAAAGAAATATCTCGGTAGACTATCTCTTAACTCCATATTTCAAGGGGCTGAGCTACCGACTCCATATTTCAAGGGGCTGAGCTACCGACAGGATCCCATATTTGGAATGGGATCTTGAAGGCCCTCCCCCTTGCTAAATCCAGAGCTAAATGGAAAGTTGGAATGGGAGACAAAATCCTTTTTTGGCAGGATAGCTGGCTGTGTTAGGGACCCCTCATTAATCACCCCATATTTGGTAGGTGGGTTGATCAGTGTATTAGCAGATATGGTTTGATGGTAAGGAACTACAGAAATGGTAATGAATGGCACAATCTAGCTGAATTTTCACAAGACCTCAAGCCTTTAATGTCCTCTCTGAATGCCATCTTCATCAACTAGAATGGCAACTATTTAGTTTGGGGAGATTCTTCAGGGGGCCTTTACTTTGCAACCACTGGCTATCTATCCCTTATGAGTAAAGAGGAGAAACCTATATGGGTCAAAGCTTGGATCCCTGGGATTATGCCTAAGATAAACATTTTCTTTTGGCTCCTCCTTCAAGATAAAATCCTCACCTAGGATAATTTAGCCAAGAGAGGCCAAATCTTACCTAATATATGCTACCTCTGTAAGAAAGATCTGGAAATGGTTAAACATCTATTCATCCACTTCCCCTTCTCCTCTAGGGTGTGGAGCCATCTAACTACTAACCTAGACTTCAACTGGTGCCCTCTAGCTTGCATCCAAAATTTCTTTAGTTAGTGGAGAAGCCACCACCAAGGTTTGAATTCTCAGTTATTGAGCTCTTGGATCCTCCCACACTTCTGCTGGGGAATTTGGAAGGAGTGCAACAATAGGATATTTCGAGACAAAGAAGCCCATGAGGTTATAATAAATGAGAAAACCAAAAACCTTATGATAGAGAACTATGCCATTACCAAAGAAGGAGACATAAAAGTTGGAGGGAACAGTAAAGCCAGGAAAGAAGACAAGATCAAAAGAAGATAGGAGGCTATTTGGTCTTTTCTCCCTAAGAACTGGCATAAAGTCAATTTTGATGGGGCAACCAAGGGGAATCCAGGTCTAGCTGGATGCAGAGGTATCATAAGAAATAGTTAGAGAGGTGGCATTGCTACTATCTCTTCCCCTATGGGCCACCAAACCAATCATCTAGCTGAAGCCAGTGCTGCTAGGTTCACTATTAAGTTGGCCCTGGCCTCAGGGATTGAGCAGTTGTGGCTTTAAGGTGACTCCTTAAATATAATAAATTGCATTTTAGGAGTCACAAAACCCTCCTGAACCATCAAAAGAATTATTGAGGACCTCAAATTGGACTTAAGGAAATTTAAAAACTACTATGTCAGCCACATTTATCGTGAAGCAAACACGGTCGCTGACTGGTTCGCCAACGAAGTAGTTGCTAGCAACTTGGTGATGACATGGGGAAGCAACAATGAATTTCCAGTGGCAGTGACCGAGCTAATCCGAAAGGAGCAAATCCATGGCACCAACATAATGTCCTTTTAATGATGATAGGATTTGCAAAATTGTACTTCAAAAAGGAATTTTTTTGGAGTTATGCGGAAACTCCTCCACTCCATAATCACGTGTATGGAAGACATGAGCTGAAGGAAGCCAAAAATAAACCCATAAACATGCACAATTTTTTTTTCTCTCAACACCTTTTTCTACTCTGAACTTGGCAATACTGCTAGTGGTTTAGGGTTAGTTGAGCTAAAAACTGCAATGGTGGGTGAAAGGATCAGAAGAGAGCCATGGCGAAAAGCAAAGAGATGGAAAGAGAAGAGGAAGGTATGGAGAAAGCTCTAGAAGGGAGGTATAACCAAATTCATAGAGATGCTTCATGGATTTGATGTGGAGGTTACTAAAGCTATGGTTGATTCCTGGCAAAATGGTAGGGTCAAAATTGATGGTGTTTCTCACCAAATCACTGAGGGTCTTATTGCGGAGGTGACTGGCTTTTCTCAAGATGGCTTGAACTTCTACAGTGACAAGATGATGTCCGCCAACACTGTCAATGACTTTGTCAAGGATGATAAGGAGAAAAGAAAATTGGTCAAGATTGACACCTACTATGACATTGATTCCATCAAAAAGTTCTAGAGGTATGTTCTCAGGATTATCATTGAATATGTCACTCTTGACCCCAGGTTTGATAGAATCAGGACTCATCATTTTGTTTTGTTAAATCATTTTAGACACAAATTAAAAATTTCTTTTCCTTTTTACATTTTCACCTCCATGGCCAAGAATATAGAGGGGTTCAAGAAATGCCCTATCAAAAATCTTTCCCTCCATGAGGGTCTCCTGCTTTAGATTTATGAGTTCTTGAAAACTCAAACTAGAGGTAAAACCATTGGGGATTTGGGTAGTACTTCAGAGGACACTACCAATTTTGATTCTGGGGACGAGCTTCTAGTGAAATCAAAGAAAATTGACACCTTGAGCAAAGCTATCCATGTTACACGTGATCCCTGCATCCCTAGTAGGAAGAGCCCCAGATGTCTTCCCCCTATCCCCCCCTCTCCTCATCCTAAGGAGGTGAAAGAGGCAAGTGATGATGATGTGGAGTCTGATACAGAGTTTGAGGAGGAGGACTTAGACATGGGGAAGGAAAGTGAGATGGAAGAAGATAAGGGGAGAGAAAATGACAAGGAGGTGGTGACCCCTATGCACCCCAAGGTTAACCCCAAGAAAAGAAAAGTGAACCAGGCCCAACCCCAGGATCATCCCAGTGACCCTCTTGATGTGCCCCCCAGCCCCACCCTGCCCAATTTGCCTCAAGAGGTTCCCATTTTGCCCCATGAGAAGATGATTGAAATCATGGTTGAAAAAGGGGGGGAGGTAATCAGAAAGAACAAGAGGAGGGTCTGGAGGAACTTCTATGGGGACAAGGTTAGTTTGGGTATTATTAGAGAACCTGCTAAAATCTAGTTGCTGGAGGACCTTGAAAAAAGTACCCACTACGACAAGCTCATTGACCCAGCTCTTTTGGTTGTCTCTAACAATGTGCAAGAAACTAGCTTCAACTTCCTGAACAATGCAAAGAACAACCTGATTGACAACTTTTGTTCCATCAAGTGGCTTTTTTAGGAAATTGAGGCTCTAAAGGACAAGAGCAACCAGCCCAACAACTAGGATTCTGAAAAGGAACAAGAAGCCAGAGGAAGCAAGGACTAGGTGGTTAGCTAGGAGAAAGATAGAGGCCAGGTCTCCAGAGACCATCATGATGATAGACTCACCCAGCTTGAGAAAAAGGTCCAAAGGCTGGATTCTGTCCACCAGATAATCACCAAATAGATAGTGGACACCTTTCACACCTTGAATGAGAATATTGTCAATATGGGGGACTATCTGACTACAACTAGCCTTGAAAGGGATGTGGAGCAAAACATAGAGCAAGGATTCAACCAGGATGAATTTCAGAAAGAGGCTAGTGACCAGGTGAATCAGGGGAACCAGATGAACACTCCTACTAGGATTTAGGAGGGCATGGCCAGTCAGAAGGACAATGATTCTATAGAAACCCTACAGGCCATGGACATAGATGGCCACTAGCCTATTCACCTAGCTTTTCTTTTTTTTCTCTGGCCTTCGTACTTTGGCTTTGGGCCTTCTTTTGTCTCTGACCTTTTGTGGCAATTTTTTGCTTGTTTAGTCTATTTCATCTCGCTCTTTTTGCTATAAAACTTTGGGTATCAAGATCCCTGTAAAACTTGTTTGACCTAATCAAAAAAATACTTGAAGATACAAAGGTTGGTCACACTTAGAAACACTAGAAGTATAAGTTGTAACAAGGTTAATTGCAAATCTTAAACAAAAGTTCATTAGTGAGTGCCAAGCAAGCTAGTTCAAGCCAACACAATTTTTAGTTAGAGCTGAGAAAATGGAAATCTAGTGTGTGCCAAGTGATACAAAAGGAGCTGAGTGTGTTTAAGTGCTGAGAAAAATAATAGGTGCCAAGTGTTAGAAAATCTTAGTGGGTGTCGAGTGAATTCATAATAGGTGTTGAGCATTAGTAAAATGTAGTTGATGTTGAGTAACATAGTATGTGCCAAGCACTATAATTTCAATAGTGTCGAGCTATTGCATTATTGGAAAAGTCAAAGATGTGCCAGATCTAAGTCAAAAAAGTTGTTACCTTGAATTTTGTGAACCAGTTGGAGGATAATGATGATGAGCTAGTGGCACATAACTCTATGTAAATCATTTTTTAGTGAATTCAAGAGCATTCTTCATGATGTTTCTACAAGGAACAAAATCTAGGTTAGATTCAATGAATTCTACCTAATCCATTGAACTAAAATCAAAGGAGGGAAGAATCAAGTGGGAAAAGAAATTTTAGACTTCTATTTAAGGAGTCACAGGCCAAGAAGCAAGAGTTGCTGTAGTGGCAATTTGTGAAGTGGTTGAAGAGTGTTAAGGAGAAGACATCTAAGAGAAGAAAGAAAAGAGCACAGAGAATATACTTTGGTAAGTGGTTAGAAAGAAAGGATTGCACTAGTACAGTGAGCATGGAGACTCAAGGAGACAAAGCTTGAGAGAAGGTCAAGCTGTCAGAACCACAAAGACTACAAGCTAGGCAATGTCATGAGCTAAAGAGTGAGCTAAAATCTGCAAGGTAAGTTGTATGTTGTAATCAGGTCAAAACCCCTTAGTGTTACTCTCTAGAAACTGTATCAGTTAGGGTAAAAATCCTATGGACTTAGGTTGGTTTAATAGTGATTTGTAAATCCTTTAATAGGGTGGTATTCCAAGTGAATGTTTTTAAGTCCTCTAATCAGGCCCACTTCTAACAAGGTGGTTAAATCCTTTAACCAGGTCACATTTAACAATGTGTTGTAACCTTTAACAGGGTAGGCCTTTCATAGGGCATCACTTTAGAAGAGTGAGAATTGAGTAGCATGGTACTAATGGTTTTTCCCAAATTGGGTTTCCACGTAAATCACTATGTCATGTGTTGATATTTTCATATGTTATGTTTGCATGTTGATTTACAGTAACTTGCTGAATAGGAATGTTTAAGTTTGGATGAATGAATAGTTTGATGGGCACCCTTTACTTGATGAAAAGTTTGAATAGGACATCAGGGCCTTGAATAACTAATTCACCCACCCCTTTGTTATTCTAAAAAAATTATAACACAATTTATTTTATAAATGCTTAGAGGCATAATAGCACCAATATTTCCTAATCTGTTATATGATATATTTGATATATATATCTAAGATATGAAATACAAAGACCTATCATGTTTATGTTGATATAATGGGTGTTGCACACATTGCTTAATATTGTTATATTGTATTATTTTATTTTATTATGTAATGTTGCACCTAGGAGCACCTATATGGATGTGCAACATGTAGAGATTCCCATGGGATATACTTGGCAAGTTGTATTGTAATATTGTGATAATATTTATTGTAGTTATTTAATATTGGAGAAAATAATTAAATGTCCAATATTAAATGTGGGTCAATAGGGGTTTGGTAGCACATGGTGGTTTTGTGGGAGCTTGACACTATATAAGAAACCATAAGGGTAGTTTTCATATGAGAAGGAAAAAGTAGATAGAAAGGAAAGTGGAGTAAGACAAGGCTTGATAGGTTAGCCAAGGGAGCATTTGTGAAGGTTGGAAGCATGATATGTTATGTATAGATTCATGCTTATTCAAATGGATTACTTGGTTGTGGCTATGGATTTGAAGGTTTCCATGGTTGTATTACAATAGTATTTTTTTTTGAATAATACATGGTGATAGATTCTTTTGGAGGTTGGGTTTTTCCCTCAATGAAGGTTTCCCAAGGTATATCTTGTGTCACATTTTTTGTGGGTATGTTGTCTATTTTCTTTCATGTGGATTTTAATTTTATATTTATTTCAAATATATTATGGGTTACATAAAAATAGTTATATTTTGCTTGCAAGTTTCCTTACAAGTTCTATCAAAGCTATGGTTTTGTTGTTGTAACCCTAGATTGAATCCATGTGAATGCATGAAAGAATGAAAGAAAATGCAACATATATGAGTTTTGTAGGTTGTTTATTATAGATCTCAAGGTTTTGGGTTGTCTCTTATGATGGAATGTTGGTAAATTTTTGGGCATGTGAAATTTTTGGTCAAAAAGGTTTTTTGGATGTTTCATTTAAATGAGGGTTTTAGGGGGGAGCTTGCAGAAATAACCTCCTGGGAAAAAACTAGACCACACCATTGGATTTGGGTTGGCATTTCCTTAAAATTTGATAGATAATATGCCCTTGTTTGGTCATGTTGAGAGAAAAAGATTTTTTTTAAGTTTCATCCTATGACGATCATCAAATTTAATCCCATTGAATATTTTGTCACAAAAGAAAAGTCATAGTGAAAATGGTAAAAAGACTCTTAGTAAAATGGTCATAACTTTTACTCAGAATATCATATTTTAGACCTCTTATAGTTGTTGGAAAGCTAATTCAGAGCACTGCAACTTGGTGAAGGTTTGGTTTTATAATTTGAAAAAAATGTTAGGTTTGTAAGAGCCTAAAAGTTAGATGATATTTATTTTGAGCAAAAATTAGGGCATAATTTGGGCATACAAAATCGAATTTTGGACTTTGAATAGTCAATGGAAAGATCTTGGAGAGCTCTACACATTGGTTCAAATTTAGTGTAGTTTTGGTATGAATTATTTGGTGATTTATTGATCTAAATATTTTATCATATGTATTGACTATGGTAACATTGTGAGTTTATGACATTGTATATGTTAGAGATGGTTCTTCATGGTGTGTGGAGATGGTTGCATCTAGAGGACTCATGGAGTTCCTAGTAAAGGTGGGGTTCATGCTTTTATTTGATAAGTTATCCTTGATCTTAGGATGGTTTCACTATTATGTCATGATATACTCTTGATACTTTTTTAGAGTTGTGACATGTTATATTCATATGGAACATGTTGCCTCTTTGGTTTATATAGTTTAGATCACGTTGTCATTTTTATGTTCTTGAGGCCATGGTTAGAACTTTGACATTGATCTTATTTTAGTTTCCTGGTATTGAGTACATTCATCATTTTTTGGACACTTCTTGATATTTCTATGTTTCATTTGGAATTAGCATGGATTGATTGGTTATAGGTGCTCATGGATACTTAGAGATGGTGGTGATGCTAATTTCTCTTAGATTAGAGAGGTATTTATTGAGATAGATGCTGGTTTTGAAAGGAATTCTGAGGGGAATTTTCCTATTAAAGACTTAAGAGGATATTTTGTTAGATGAGTCTTGGTTGGAGACTTGGATATCTTGATGAGCATTCTCATTCCCCACTCTTGGTCTAGTTCAAAATTTACTACTCGAGAAGTATAGCTCATTCCTTCTCTCAAGTGTATTATTTTTATGCTTATCTTTCATGGATATGGATCTTGATCTATGGTGCATGAGTTAGGTTTGGAGGGTTCATTTGAGAGATGATTTAGCATTGGTTATCTCCTTGTACATATTTTGTTATGTTGGTTGAGTTTGGGAGATAGTTTTATACTGGGCATATTCCTTGGTTTAGGAGTGGTTTATGATTTGATCTTCTTGTGAGAGGTTGACATCCATGATTAGTTATATGGTATAGTTTGGGTGTTATTGTGGATTATTGGTTGGGGTTCTATGGAGGAGATCATACTTGCACAATTTACATATAGGAGTGTGACTAGAAGGACAATGATATAGGTTATGATTTGCATAGTTTCTCTTTGATATTGGTTATCTTCCTAGATTTTTAGTTTCACTTACACTAAATTTGAGATTGGTTGGAGGTTGTGAATTGATTTGTGTTCATGTATGTAATGTGAGAGATGACATGGTTATTCCTTTATATTTTTCCCTTTTTGGCTATAGAGAACATGGGAGAGAGTTGGAGACTTGTTGCAAGAGTTGTTCTTGTAAATTATTGGTGTATATGTTGTGGATGTCCTTGATACTATAGGAATTCACTTCTTTGAGATGTGATGATTAGATTGGTTATAGATTTGACATTATCTTTTGTAGTGGGAGCTTCTTGGTATATGTGTGGCATGAATTACTCTTAAGGCTTGTAATTGTAGGTTATAGATTGGATATGTTGATGATGTGAGATTCACTTGGTATACTTTTAGAGGTATGGATAGTTGGTTAGGTTGGCACTTGTTGTGGGTGCCATTTTAGCAATGGATTTTGACAACTATGAATACATGTGATTACCTTTTGGATTAGATGTTTGTAATTGACATTTTAGTTGGTACATGATTTTATGATTCTTATGTGATAGGTCGAGTGGCATTCTCTTTGAACGACTTCTATGTATGGCTGACGATAATGGTATAATAGGAGGTGGGATCATTCATTTTTGAGATGTTGGATACTTTGATTTTTTCTATAGGTACCATGATGGTGGATGTGCTAAAGGGTAATTTTTTACTTGTTCATTTCTGTGGTTACAGATTGACCATATGTAATGCATACAACAAATGAGAGATTGTTGAGATAATGGGTGTTGTGCACATTGTATAATATTATTATGTAATATAGTAACTAGGAGCACCTAGATAGATGTGAAACATGTAGATATTCCCATGGGATATACTTCATGAATTGTATTGTAACATTGTGAGAATTTTGATGTAGTTATTTAATATTGGGGAAAATAATTAAATATCCAATATTAAATGTGGATCAATGGGGGTTTGGTATCACAAGGTTTTAGCACATAGTTTATGTGATACCACTTGGTGGTTTTGTTGGAGTTTGGCACTATATAAGCAACCACAAGGGTAGTTGTTGTATGAGAAGGCAAAAAAGAAAAGAAAAGAAAGTTGAGCAAGAAAAGGCTTGTCAGGTTAGCCTAGGAAACATTTGTAAAGGTTGGAAGCATGGCATGGGATGTGTGGATTCATGCTAATTCACATGGATTTCTTGGTTGTGGCTATGAATTTGAAGGTTTTGTTAGAATGGGGTTGTTGTTGCACCAAAAGACTGATTTGTCAATAACCAGTACAACCACTCAACTTATAGTACAGAGGAGGTGGTTAAGCCCTTGTCATAAATCCTAAAGGGATCACTAAACAAATTTTCAACAATCTCCCCCGTAGTGTTACTTGAGGGGTTGAGGATTTGAACCTGTGACCAAGCTCTAATACCACTTGTTAGAATGGGGTTGTCATTGCACTAAAAGATCGATCTCTCAATGTTTGATACAATCACTCAATTTATAGTACATAGGAGGCAATTAAGCCCTTGTCATGAATCCTGAGGGAAGTGCTAAAAAAATTTCGAACATGTTTCCATGGTTGTATTACAATGGTGTTTTTTGCTAAATAATACATGGTGATGGATGCTTTTGAAGGATGGGTTTTTTCCTCAATGAGGGTTTCCTAGGGTATATCTTGTGTCACATTCTTTATGGATATGCTATCTATTTTCTTGTATTTGGATTTTAATTGCATATTTATTTCAAATCTATTATGGGTTATATAGAAACGATTATAATTTTGTTGCAAGTTTTCTTATAGTTTATATAGGTATGAGTTGGGAGGAAACTTGGACAAGTGTCTTGATTTGGAGGAAGTAGAGTCCTAATGGAATGAAACACCTACCATCCACCTACAATCTAGAAGGGTAGTTTCCAAATTGGAATTAACCACATGTATCATTTTAGGAGCATTCAGAGTCAAAGGGATGACTCGACAATATCCTCATAATAATAATATCCAAAATATAAAATTCTTCCTAATTTATGAGTTAACCTAAGTAAACTTAATAGAAGAGTGAAATGGAAAATAACTATTTACTCTAACAAGGGCAAGTGTTGGTTTTGAGAAGTAAAAAGCATACTACATTAAAGTAGAACAATCAAATTTTCTCAAACAATTTTATCTAAAAAAAGGAAGAAATAACCTTCCAAAATGTACTACTAATAACCAAATTTTAATCTCAAGTTAACAAAGAGAAGAAGTAAAGACTTCAAGTCATAAGTTCCAAAGCTATGAAAATTGAACATACTACCATTCATAACCTAACTTCCCTTGATCTTCTTTTTTAATTCATACAAGGAAACAACCAAGTCATTCCAGTTTTCCTCATGACCATATAAACCTATGTTGTTGAACAAAAATAAAGAAAAAAACTCTCCATGTCTCATAAGTTTTTCAGCTATGTTCATTTTCCTTCAGATACTATATATATACAGCCTATTTTTATAAGAAAACAAAGAACAACACTTAGGAGTTATTTGCATGATTCATAACAAGGAATCCAAATCAACAACCATTTGTGAAAATCATTTATAGGTTGTAAATAAATCTCCATAATTTTAGGTCTATATTTTCCTAACAGGCAACTATTTATCTACTTTTAAGCCTTTAATAGTATTACTATTACATAGACACTCGTACATTATTTTCTTGACTATCGCAAAATTTAAAAGATGAATTGGAAAATTAATGATACTACTCACAATATGTTCAAAAAATTTAATAGAGAATATGTGGTTGTAAAAATTATTTTGGGCAACTCATATTACGTACATAGTCACTAAAACATAGACCCTATAATTGGCTAACATAATGATGATTCCTATGTTTCTTTTGGGTAGATGCTAGGAGGAAATGAACTTCCATCATTGAGTTTAGTGGCCACATGTTCTAACTAAATAAGCACTAGCAATATATATATATATATATATATATATATATATATATTTATAGTCACTATTGTTGTTTGAGGTAGGGATGGTGTGTGTGTGTGTGTGTGTATGAATTGGAATTAGAGTTCCAACTTACAATGGCAGTTTTGAGTTTAATTGTAGTGTTTCAAATCTAATAGCTAAAGTAATATTGACATGAGGGCTAAATCATTTCTTAAATTAAGCTAAGTTCCATTAACCCCCAACCAAAAAAATTCCATTTTTTTTAGAAACATCCTAGACTTGAAAGACGTGTTAGATGGATAATACAAAGAGTTTATGTTTACATAAATGTTGTTTAATTAGATTGAGGTAGCTTAAAGGATTTATCATTTTTCCCACAAAAAAGTAACAAGTTCAGTTGTTCTAACCTAGTAATGACTTCCATTATTGACGTAAACTTTAGCTTGTTTTAAATCTTGGGAATTTCACCTGCTCTACATAGAAATACTCATCATTTGTGAAAGGCAAAAGGCATTTAAAAAAAAACAATAACTAAGTTCATGACTAATGATTGGAAGCTAATTATAGTTGAATCTAAGCATGAAAAACTAGGTTTTCATATTGCATGTGTTAATCGCTATTAAAATCACATAGGTTGCCACATAAATTTTAACAAAATGATAAACTTCCATAGAAAAAAATTGATTCTTATATGTAACTATCCACAAAAAATGTACTAACAAAAAAAGTCAAATATGGAACCTAATTTTCCCCTGCAATGTTGTTTCCATGTGTATGAATGTGTGGAAGCTCTATTAGTTTTCTCCCAATGTCATCAAGAGTCCATACCTCCTCCTTGAAAGCCTCTCCCTTCCTATAATATCTAGAGAGAAATATTAAAATAAAAACCTCTCCAAAATTTTCCATAATACCATTGCAATTTTTCAAACCAAACACATGTTGGTTTTGGAAAGTGACTTCCTCTTGTTAACAGAGTTCTCTCTAAGTTTGTTTTACCTCTATTTTTTGTTCCCCAATCATTTACTATTTTCACAATATTTTATTTATTACAAACAGTGACACACTCAGTCCATTCCCAATCATGATCCCTTTCATTAATTCTCTATTTAATGCAAAACATAAACATTGTTTTAGATCAATGAATAAACTCTAGTGTTTGTTATTTTCCTAATTTTCACAAATACAAACAAACAAATCATTTTTTAGTTGTCATTAACAAAAAGAATATTTGATTCTTCAAAAGTATGGTCAAATGGATTCTCAATTAATCCCATTTAAATTTATCATTTCGTAAAAGAAGATCATGATTAAAGATTGCTAATCTATGATGCATATGATAATAATGTGTATGTACATCATATGATCCCATACCAACCCTTTCAAGGAGCTAGCCTCCTCTACCTCAGCTACACCCTTGCCTTTAGTCTTGCAAAAACTCAGAAAATCACAACAAACCAATGAGTCAGTATCACATAAGATTTCATATCAAATCATCATGAAATATTATGACATCATCACATATAACATCTCTATTCATCAAAGTGTACCATAAATTTCATGTACCTTATCAAGATGTATGTAATAAGATATCATTATTTAATCAACTAAATCAATACAAAATACCATCATGAATCAAATCAAATACGTCCTAAAGAATATCATAGTCACATATTCAATTAACACATAGATCAAACAAGTTCTAAATCAAAAGAACTAATGAAGATTAAAAAAAAATGATCTCATAGTCAAACTACACTTTGACTATATTCTAAGTCAAACAACATCTCAACCAAATTTCAAAATAGGCAACTAAAGATGACCAATACTCATAGTCACTAGTCAATATCCATGAACCAAGTTGACTGAGTCAAAGTGTGTTGACAACTTCCTACCAAGTAGGAGTTGCACAAGGTGGGTCGTGACATCCTTCCCCACTAGGAAGAGACATCGTCATGTTGTCACTAACACATGATTAAAAAAATGACCACATCATGTCAAGTGATACATACATAGAACTAAACAAAAATTATTCATGAAGTAACTAAATCATTTAGGCATGCTCACTAATACCCTATAAAGATTAGTAGATTCACTTATCTAATTTATGTGACCTAGGCCCTCAAGCCAATCTCGTTGCCACAATATTAAAAATAAATTTAAGTCAAATAACTTATACATCTTAGCATAATAAACATTCATAGCTTCATCTATATAAGTGTACCTAATCCACGTAGAAGCACAAGATGTGATGTATGGCCTTCTCACAATTTAATCATGACCAATAGATAACAAAAGACATAAAAACATGGTTGAGGATCTTTACTAACCAACCATGAAGCCTTACACTTCTTTGGGATCCTACCTAACATGAAGAATTCTCAACCCTGCAATGATCATAGGTCTCAATGCAATACAAAAGGAAAGAGGTATCTACTATAGCCATGAAACATACTACTTTCAACATATGTCTAAGTAGATCTAATCATTTATGTGGTAGGGAGATGAGATATACAAAAACATATCAATAAAATACATGATCATAGATTTGGCCAAAGCATTTTAATACCATATTTATACTGGCAGGTATAGTGAAAAGAAAAGAATCACTTCTACTCTTCCTTGACTCTCAAAATTTTGCACCCATTACTAGAAGGTTAGCTTCCCAATCTCATACACAAGATATAAAATGATGAAATTTTCAATGAAAGAGGAAGAGTGGCACACTCTTCAATTCTACTCCCTTACACATCATATCGATGTTCCACATTGAACATGATAGAGAAATTCTAGGTGTATATTTTCATAACACCTATTCCATACGTATTTCCTTAGTCAGTACATTTCTTGTGGATAGTTGCATATAGGCATCATATTTCTCTTTTGGAAGTTTATCATGTTGTTAAAATATTTGTGGCAGATTGTGTGACTTTAATACCTATTAATGTGTCCAATACTAAAAAATATTGTCACCAATCAACATTCATTGACAAAGTTGACTGAGTCAAAGTGTGTTAACAATTTCTTGCCAAGTAGGAGTTGTACAACATGGGTTGTGCCAAAATATAAGTGTGCATCCGTCTTATATTAAGATTGGAAGAACAAAAGTTTTCTTTTTAAATACCATATTCTTCAATAGCACTATTTTACATAGAATATGCACATCATGGATCTCAAAAGTGGACAATTTAGGATTTCTAATCTAAATTGCAGTTTTATCTAAAATACAAAAATATTGTGAAAATGATAAATTAAATAGCCTCAAAATATAGGAATGAATTCCAAAGCTATTGTAGTATAAGATCCACACTACAAGAAGGAAGAATGTAAATTGCTTATGCCCAAATGAATCATTATGGCTTTCTAGGATGAACATACAACAATAATTATGTTTAGTTTTTTATACTATTAAATAAGTTCCTAGAAAAATAAATGGACAAGAAAAGTTATTATCAGAGAATGACCATAAAAATTGCAAACTCTTCAGTCACAATGAGAAACTATTGCTCATACAAATAATATTTGAAAGTGAACTTTAAACCACCTGTTAGATTTCAATTATGCCCTAGATAGGGATAACTTTAAGGAAACCCCACCTCCCAAAAAAAAACCATAAATTCATAGCAAATCCAACATTATTTTTTGGGGAAAAAATTTAAATTTCTATTGGTGAATTTATTTTTTGATGTTGGAAAAAGTTTAATTTTAATGCAATTTTTTTCCAACCTTAGTAAAATTTTATAAAATGAGGCAATTTTTTTCCTTGTGATAGAAAACACATATAATTTCAGAGATGATTTTGTCCCTTAGGATAGAAAAAAAATAAATTCTATAAGGTAATTTTTCCTGTTTATTAGAAAGATAATATATTTTATTGGGTGAATTTTCTCATTTATTAGCTTATATATATAAGGCTATTTTTCTCATCTAGTGAAAAAATATAATGTGTTGACGAATGTGCTTGAAAATGAAATGAGAAATCAATGAATCAATGAATAAAAATTAGTCATATATTTTTCAAATCAATTATCAGATTATGAAAAGATTATGATCAATTTCTAAGCACTCATCTTATTTATAGGCAATTGAGCTTCTTCCTTTGTTGTTTCTCATCTTGTTTTTGGTAGTCACTAGTCTGGTAGTTGTAGTGCTTGGTGAATTTTGATCTAGTTTACTTAGTTGGTATGGTAGAATGGTAGTCATTTCACTATATCCTATAGTAGTTTTCTTTTAGTTGGTTATTTTGTAAATTGTGAATCAAGATGAACACTCTAATTCACTTGATATGCAAATTGGAAGAAGACCAAAAGGCCTTTTTAGGCAATGTCCCTAATGAAAAACTCCTGTCAATTTGTAAAAAGGTTGTGTCCATTTTGGATTTTTTCATTCATGCTATGAAAATGGTTTTGGGGTACATTTCTAGAGAATGAGAATAGGTACAATATCAAAATAGACCTTACGTCCCATTTTCTAGCCTCTCTGCTTGACCTCAGAGAAGAAAGGATCAACATTTTAATGCTCCTGAGGAAGAATTTTAAATAATAATAACTGGGTGATGATGTTGAAATTGTTTCTCATGTAATATTAGGGGTGGGGATCCATTGGATAGGTCAAATCCACAAGCTTCTAGAACCTAGCTAGAATGTAGCCCTGCAACCATTTCTATTGGGCCTAACTGTTGGACAATTGAAGTGCCATAGGAAATGGGTACAATTGGCATAGATTTTCGCTGAAAATGGTATAATTAGAATGAAGTAGCATAATGAAACTAGTGACTTAAAGAATTCACATACTTATTTGGGTTTGGTGCTTTCTACATAGACTAGTATAGTAGTACTAGGGTTTTCCTCTATTGACATTTATGTCTAGTTTTTGTTTTGCTTTATCAAATTACATTTTTTGTACATTAATCTCTATGTAGATTGCAATTTTCAATGAATATCAATGAAAATTTTGGAGTTCCATATAAAATTGTGTTTTATTGTTATGCTTACTTTTTTAATGTTTTGGCAATTTTGAATTTTTCTATTAAATTGTTAAAAACAAAATATAATATTTAACATTGAATTAAAATTAAGGTATTGAGGTTTAAAATTTAACATTTAATTAAAATTTAAATTAAGTAACAAATCAAGTGTCTAAATGTGAATGATATTTGACAATCAAATTTAGTTCTCTGTTAGATGGGTTTTTAAAGTTCTATACATTCATTTTCTATATTGAAATTATTATTTAAAAATAATTTTATTTTTAAAAATTACAAATATTCCAATATATTTAAGAACTGTAATATTTGTATTATAAAAGGGGATGCCCTAAGTACCATTAGATGGTCAAATATCAATGGTTCCAGATGTATTTTAGGCCAATTTCATGAACAATCAACTTGTTTGTTCCAAATTCTCCCAGAAAGAAGACACATGGAAAACATGTATCAAGTGTGAAATCACTATGATAAAGTAGCACTATTTGATCAACTTAGATCAATGATGTGAGATGATTCTTAGGCAATTTTGGGGAATGCTTAATTATTTTATAAATGGTACTCGAAAAGAAGATGTTGTCACAAAGGTTTGCACCCTTGTCCAAAGTTTTTACCTAAGGACAACCTTGTGAAACATGGAAACAACCTCCAAGCTGTGGGACTTGAACTATGAGGTTGAGTCTCTGGAGAAGGTTAGCTTCCTTTACTATCAGGGTGCACCTAACTACTCTTGGAGAGGAAAAGGGAGAAAAAATGCATGAAAAGAAAATCTACCTATTCTAACCTAAGGGGGTAATGCACCAAAATAGAGTGCTCAACCAATCCCTGCCCATATATGCACTAATGAACCATCATGACACCAAAGGATATACACATTTAGACTTGTTTTAACCTAGCAACCACATGCAGATTAGAAAACCCAGATGAATGACACAAGAGAAGATTGATTTATATATCATTCACAAGCCAAAAGAGATACAATCATGCAAATTATAGATCTCTACAAAATGCCAATGAGAGGCAAATAGTTCTTGCACTTTCACATTAATGGTTGAAAGAGATAAGGCAGAATTTCATATAGTTTAGAGGCAAAGGGAATTTATAGTAAAATTACAGAGCAATAACAGAGAAGTTAGAGAAGAGTCAACCTAAACAAAATCTACAAAAATTGCCTTTATAGCTCAAGCATAATTGAGATGTCCTCTAATTGAAGTTACTCTACAACCACTACCATTAAGTCTTACAAAGAATAATCATGCAGATCTAGGGTAAATCCAACCTTGGCACAAACCTAAGAAATCTAATCTTTGATGGAATAGGGTCTTGAAAAGACAGAAATGACACCATTAAACAGTTCTAACCAGGTAGATGGATAGGATCAGAGGTGGTGGAGTGTTCTCCTTCATTTACCAAGCACAAAATTCACTCAAAAGTGGTTGAAATCAATCATGAAGATTAGATTGTGCAAGTAAACCTAATATCCTCTGTTTCTGGCTTGTGAATCAACAAGGTCAAATAGTCAACTAGATTCTAGCATCGGGATGAGCCACATGGACTTTTGCCACCCCATGGAGTCTTCATGCATTTGACTATATCTTCTTTACCAACTATGCCACCTCCCAACCTAACCATGACTGCCTCAAGAAACTATGACCTTAACTGCCAACCTTTTTATTTATACCTTGGTCGGGCTCACCGGGACAATTGTCACTAAATTGCTATCTCACTATACATAACTTTCAAGCTCCTTTTCATAGCGAGATAATGATAGCTATTGATTTTTCTTTAATCCTTTCCTTCATTATTGGTGTTTTGAACTAGACCCCACATAATTCTGAGGACACATGGCACTAAGTTGCTAACTCACTATACATATCCTCTGGGCAACTGTTCATGGCAAGATAATGACGACCATCAATCTGAGACCAAATCAAAGATGAGAAACTGCACAGAGTACCCTGAAGAAGTGGTGGGTCCCATATTCTCTATGTCACTATAGTTAAAGGTCAATCATTTCCTCATAGCAACATAATGAGAAATATTGATCTACCACCATCTAACGGCCCTAAAGGTACACCCAATCTATCAGTGCACTGACCAATAGGAACATGGTCCACCTTGGCATCACTCGGTGGCTTATGGAACAAGGCTAGCCCCACAAGAACACGTGTTGCTGAGTCACTATCTCACTATGCATAACCTTTGAGAAACTCCCCATAGCGAGATAGCGATGATCGTAGATCAAGACTGATCTAACGATAAAAAATCCTTGTGTGTTTACGGAAGGGCTGTGGGTCCATGGTACCAATGACATTAGAAAATCTGCACAACTGGTGGAATGAAACCCTATTTCAATCACAATCATCCTTCCACATCGCTTATGGCCCCGCCATGTTCACTTCACAGTGCCTTGTTATGTTGCTAATGGCAAGATGCCTGAGTTTTCCAATAGCGAGATAGTGAGTGCCCGGGACTTATCAAAACTTGGCACCAGAGAAAGAACAAGATAAACTACCATCATCATATTGACTACTTTCAACTGGGTCCCATGTCGTTATGTTACCATGAGTAACCCCTGTGTAACTCACCATAGCAAGATACGAAAAAACATAGATCTTAGCAAGATCCAATAGTGTGGAAAGAATGCGGCTAGTAGAAACAAACTTAGAAAATAAGGAAATACAATAAAGATTAAGTCATTCATTCATTATTATTATTTTTTTGGATTTCCTAGGGGCATTAAAATAACATAGAAGATGGGAAGTAGCCCTTGGGGTAGGCCTGCATTTAAACTTTGAATTTTTGGCGGGGGGCAAAAAGGAATAACAAAAGACACATGCCAACTTAAACTTTAATAATGAATAATGATCAATGATGTTTCATTATTGAATTATTCATATTGTAGTAATCTGAAGGAGACGATATGTGCATCAGATGATATTGAATTTTATTATTTTATAATCTATTAATATCTTTTATTTTTAATTAATTTAAATTTGATATGTATATTTTTGGGAACTATCAAGTATAAGATTATTGAATAAAAATATATTACTACTACCATACAAGTGTCAAGTATGAATTAATGATTTTCTATTTTTCAAGTTCAAGAAATAATCACAAGTTCACAGCTTATGGAAGATAAGGATATTAAATTAGATAATTGAATTAATTTCTCCATTAGATGGGTTTAAAATGAATCATTGAAATGCTTATTAAAGTTCTATAAATTCATTTTTTGTTTTTAAAGTATGATTCCAAAATTTTGAAACTATTTTTTTATATAAAAAACTAGAAATAATATATTTAAAAATGAGTAACAAAAGACACATGCCAACTTAAACTCTAATAATGAATAATGATCAATGATGTTTCATTATGAATTATTCATATTGTAGTAATCTGAAGGAGACGATATGTGCATCAGATGATATTGAATTTTATTATTTTATAATCTATTAATATTTTTTATTTTTAATTAATTTAAATTTGATATGTATATTTTTGGGAACTATCAAGTATAAGATTATTGAATAAAAATATATTACTACTACCATACAAGTGTCAAGTATGAATTCATGATTTTCTATTTTTCAAGTTCAAGAAATAATCACAAGTTCACAGCTTATGGAAGATAAGGATATTAAATTAGATAATTGAATTAATTTCTCCATTAGATGGGTTTACAATGAATCATTGAAATGCTTATTAAAGTTCTATAAATTCATTTTTTGTTTTTAAAGTATGATTCCAAATTTTTGAAACTATTTTTTTATATAAAAAACTAGAAATAATATATTTAAAAATGAGTAACAAAAGACACATGCCAACTTAAACTCTAATAATGAATAATGATCAATGATGTTTCATTATTGAATTATTCATATTGTAGTAATCTGAAGGAGACGATATGTGCATCAGATGATATTGAATTTTATTATTTTATAATCTATTAATATTTTTTATTTTTTATTAATTTAAATTTGATATGTATATTTTTGGGAACTATCAAGTATAAGATTATTGAATAAAAATATATTACTACTACCATACAAGTGTCAAGTATGAATTCATGATTTTCTATTTTTCAAGTTCAAGAAATAATCACAAGTTCACAACTTATGGAAGATAAGGATATTAAATTAGATAATTGAATTAATTTCTCCATTAGATGGGTTTAAAATGAATCATTGAAATTCTTATTAAAGTTCTATAAATTAATTTTTTGTTTTTAAAGTATGATTCCAAATTTTTGAAACTTTTTTTTTATATAAAAAACTAGAAATAATATATTTAAGAACCACTCTATTATTTTATTGTATATAGTATAAAAATAATAATTTAAGGATTTGACGAGAGCAAATCCATAGATCTAGTAAAACATTTGCATGTTGCAAGAAGCTATCTTTGAGAAGAGAAAGGCAAGAGAAGACAAGGGTTTGGCTTTGAAAAATATGCAAAAATATATTATGAAACTAAAAGAATAAATTAAAATTTACAATTGATCAATCCTTATAGAAGGAGATTGTAAAACCTAAAAGGGAAATCCTAAGAGGTGAAAGAAATTTAATAATTAATATTTTAATTTTTAAATGTGAATACATGTGAATAAAGGGAAATCTTAAGAAGGGAGTAAAGGTAATTTATTAAAATGAAATGAAATGAATCCTTTACTCTAACAACCCTCTCAAGATGAGCAACAATGCAACTATAAAAAATGCATGAAAAAAAAGGAACCTACAATGTTGAAAGGAAACTTGGGTCCCAACAACAAGCCTTGATGAGGTACCCAATCACAACCAAATCTCTATGAAACAAAGAAATATAGAAAACCCAGTGGGAAAAAAACCTACTCCAAAAAGAGATAGAAAGAAAAAGTACAAATGATATGTCTCAAGGGCTCTCTCAAAACCATAAGTACAATGAAACCCCCCATGATAGAAGCTTGAGACTCCATAGGTCCCCTAGAATGGTAGAACTCATGTGTTAATGAACAAACCAATGTGTCTCCAATAGGAAATAAACAAAGGAACTAGACAAGGAGGATGAAACCCCTTAATGTAAGGTAAAGCTAGAAGTCCTGGCTGATGGTCAAAGGAGAATGCATGAGAATCATGAAATGGAATCTCCAATGTATGTCCTCTGATATATCCTCAATAACTACACTAGGTGACATGATGAATGGAGCTGCAATGTTAGGTAATGCTAAAGATTAATCCCATGCAATAGATGGAATCTAAACAAGAGGTGGAGGTGTAGAAGTCACAACAGTAGTCTTAAGAAAAATACATAAGTTCAAGTGACCCAAATTCACCTCAGTATTCTCTTGTGAAGAAGGAGAGTGAGTCTTTGATAGTGGAGATGGTGGACCAAAATGAGAGAAAGATTATAAGAGAGAAGAATGATCAATAGTCCCTGTAGCAACAATATTATCTATCTCACTATCTTTGATGTGCACTGAATCTTGTAAAAACTCAACCATCTTCCTTGTTCCACTTTTGTGTAATCTAATAAATAGAGAGAAGTTTAGAAGAAAAAGATGGAACACATAGTACATCATGAAATATACCATCATCAATGTCAATAGAATATTTCCCACATATAGTCATAACAATGTTGTTCCCCATCAAAATGTGTGGAGTAGGAGAAGCCTCAAAAGAAGAGAACAAATCCTAAGAAGATGCCATATAGTGTGAAGCACCTAAATCCAGTAACCATCTAGAAGAATGTGGAGTTGTAGTTGTACATAGTGCATGAACTTATCCTATGTCTTTACCATTTGACTGAAATGATAAAGAAAAAGAAGATCTATGAGAAGTAGAAGGAATATCAATGTTTCTCTTCTAAAGGAGAATTTTCAAATCTAAAATCTATTTGGCATAGTCATATAACTTCTTCTCATAGAAATGTGACTCATCATGATTGGGCTTATTACAATAAGCACAATTTAGTCTATCTAGCTTTGATTTATCCCCCTTAGGAGTAGGTGGGCATGATGAGATGTAAGGGATAGAATCAATCTGAGACTTTATAGGAGGTGACTTTTGTTTCTTCTCCTTCTTTCCAAAAGATGTCTGAGCTACCAATGCATAAGTCTATGAGTCTATGAAAGAATCCAACTAAGAGAGCTTAGCATGCTCTCAAGTCAAACGATCACAAAAAACCTCAAAGGATGGAATGGTAAATTTGGTACCCAAAGCATTCATGGTGGAATGAAGGGAAGAAACAAAAATCTAAAAGTTTCCACAAAGGTTAGAAATAATTAGGTAAATGAATTCAATGTCATTCTTGATCTTTCGACAACCCTATAGTAATGATCTTAGTTATTTGAAGTTCATCGAGAAGTCCTCAATGGAATGAAATAAATATGATATAAGAGAGGTAAGCTCTACCTCAATCTGAAGTGCCCTAAACTCATTCACTATACTAAACAAGTCATCAAGCTTGGTCCACATAGCTAGAGGGGTATTGCACCCCATTAAGATGAAACTATAAACTATCAGATACCTATAAAGCAATCAAACTCATTGCCTCATCTATCTTGTTCCTATGTTTCATGACCTTGAAGGGCCTCTATAAAACTAGTTGCACTACATCTAAACAAGACCACAAACCTTTTGATTGGAGAAGAAGAGTCATCAAGGAATTCCAAGTGTGATAGTTATGAGGGGTCATAAGTTCCAAACAAGAAGAGGTCTTGACCATTCTTTTAAAAGGTGTTTGATTGTTTTTTGAGAAATTTTTGGTTTACTGATGTAAATGACATAAATAATAATATAACACACCCCCCACAATGCAAAAAACCAAACCATAGATGCTAGAAGGAATGTGTATACAAGAAAAGGGAAAAAAATCTTCAATTGAGTATCACAAATATTCGGAAATAAATATTGGTGAAATAAAAAAGAATATGAAAAGTTCTCAATAAGAGTCTCGTAACACATTTTTTGGATTGGAAAATGGAACTAAAATGAGCAAGTTATGCTCCCCTAGAAGGCAGAAAACATCATTTGACTTCAACCAAAGAAATAAGTACAATTTTTTTTTTAAATTCCAAAAAATACCTTCATAAATACATCCATCTCAGAATCATCTTTTTTATGATATTTTGTTTTCCCAAAAATGCCTCGGTATCCTCAAGTTAGAGCCCAAAAACCAACAAGGCCTCTGGAAATGCAAAAAAATGTAAAGAAGGCACTTAGCCACCTAGAAAATAGCCCTTGTTCATGATGTGACCATAGGCTAGGGTGGAGCAACACTGATGGTGGCACAATGGTACATGAGTTTTGATGCCAAGCACGGGTGACATAAGTAGGTGGAGCAACTGATGGAGCTCATTGAAGGGCAGCGGTGTACAAGTGCCTAAAAAATTGAAACATAACACTAAAAATGGAGAGGCACGTAACTATCATGAAGAACAATATTAGTGGTAGTTTGTGGTGGCCACAACAATGTTTTTATTAAATGTCATGTAGTTTGAGAAAACCACAAAGATTATGCTACCCACTTGTGCTAAATTTAGTACTTTAATTTTTTTTTTGATGTTTCTTGTGATTTTCAACACTTCCATCTTATTTTTTGTGCCAAGGGTTGTATGACCTTGGTAGGAATTTTTTTTTTTGCCTTAGACTATAAAGTTAGCCAAAATAGATGTATTTTATATGGAAATAGAGGTTTTGACATCTCTAAATCCAACTGCAAGGTCTATTTGGCCTCAATGTGCTTTGAAATTCAGAGACCCCCTATTTTCATAAAAATACTTGAAAACAACTAGATTTGTTCTATTAAACCCCTATTTCCCTTTTTCTCCAAATAATATCAAGCTACAATAGATCCAACTCTGATACCATAAAGGATTTGATGAGAAAAAATCCACAAATCCATTAAAACACCTGCATATAAGAACCTGTCACAGAGAAGAAAAAGACAAGAGAAGGCAAGGGTTTGGCTCTAAAAAATATGCAAAAATATATTATTAGACTGAAAGAATAACTTGAAATTTATAATCAATCAATCCTTATATAAGCAGATCATAAAACCCAAAAAGGAAATCCTAAGAGGTAAATGACATTTAATATAAATTATGAAATGGGAATGCATGTGCATAAAGGGAAATCTTAAGAAGGGAGTAAAGGTAATTTAATAAAATGAAATGACATTAATTCTTTACTCTAACAATAATAATATTATTTTTAAAAATAATAATATAGAACTAAGAAGATGTAACAAGTTATTGTCATTTAACCTTAAAAAATTAAAATGCTTATGTTTGTAAGGGTTATTTTTTTAATAATTAATTTGATTTAAAATATGATGATTAAATATCTTAAATTTGCTACACAAAAAAAAATCTATAGACTATAATATTTTTTATCTTATGAAAGAACAAATTATGCTTTTACTTGTAACTTTCTAACTACAACAATCAGTGTTTATATATCTAATTATTAACAATAACTTAGTATCCATAATCCATCTCCTAGTCAAAGAAACAATCTTATTAAATTTTAGTTATTTATAGTTCAGTGAAATATAAATTTATTAGTATTCTAATAATTAATATTATAATTATTATAATGCTGCAAGTGTTAATATAATAAAGGGGATGCCATGACTATTGTGGGATAAGCAAAGATCAAGGGCTTGAGATTATTTCAGGCTAATATCGACACCGGTCGAGTTGTTTTCCCAAATGGCCCAGGAGGGAAGACACATGGCATGCTATTCATTTAGACATGGTAAATAACATAGTGACACATGATGACATAGTGTTGACATCATTTGCATTGTAACAGAAAGGGGACATGCAAACCATTGTTCAATCAATAATGATCAATGACTCTAGATGTTTTTTAGGCTGATTTCAACAACAATCATCTTATTTTCTCAAATTCCTAAGGAAATAAGACATGTGACATACATGTATCAAGTGAGAAATTAGGTTTTTGGATTTGAATATTATTATATTTATTAGGGGTGCATTGCCACAACATCTAAAGAGGAAATGATTGATGTGCTAACCACCTTTAGATCATCAATGATCAATGATACTAGATGTATGATTGACTAATTTTGGCAACAGTCAACATTTTTTCTCAAATTCTCATAGAAATAAGATATGTGTCATACATGTATCAAGTAAGAAAGCTAATTGTTAGCTGTGAATATTATTATATTCATTAGGGGTGTGTTGATGGGACATCTATAGAGGTGATAGTTTGATGCACTCACCACCATTGGATCATCAAGGATCAATGAATTGAGATCTATGTTGAGTCAATTTTGGCTACAATCCTTTAAAAAAAAAATTCCCTCACAAAAGAAGTCTTCATAAAGAAGTCTTTGACTCTTTGAGAATTAGTACTCATTACTATTACAAAAGATAATCCTAAATTATATTGTAATATCATACATTTCACAATTAAATTATATCGTAATACCAGTTGTACCCTATACAATGTAGGTAATAGTTAATATCAAACATAGTCTTGACTCTCCTGATTCTACATTTTGCAAGATTTTCTTTTTTAATGTAGATCATAATGTTTTTTTTTTTCATTTTTCAATCTTGGATCTTTACACAAACTACAAAGATCTATGCTAAAGAATTGGATCATCACTACCTAGAAAGGCGCTACAAATTATGATTTGCATGTTGTAATGTAATCGCATACTTCCAGTCTTCTAAGAGTCGATATAGCTCACAAACTATAGTAAACAATTTGAGTTTCAATTTTCCAAGTACGATCCTGGACGTATTTTTCTTACCACATTTTTTTACTGTAATTTTAGTATCGGGTGTAGAATTTAGGGTTTAATTTTGAATTTATCATGCATTGTAAGCTTAAATTTTTTACATTCTAGTAGCTAGGTAATTTCTAAAGTTAAATAATAGAATTATAATTTAGGGTTTAAAAGTTAATCACACTTATAAATTATTATTTATGATTGTATAGTTCTACAATTTTTTCAATGATGATGGAAACATAAAAGAGGAGTGACACTGGAATTAGCAATGGAAGTGCAACCCAAAATTAAAAAAATAGGGGACTAGGAAACTGTGTTTTGACTTGTATAAACTTGTTAAAATGCCAGGTTTTAGTGATGAATTCCACGATATTTGTGATCTTGTTTTCTATGGAAGGAATATGAAGGAAATTATATATGAAATTAAAGGTAAGTGGAATGATCCACAAAAGGAGTCAAAATATATTAAAAACAACCAGATGATAGGGTCCTTGGTAAATAAATTTGCAACATGGACTATGGGAAAAACCCTCTTAGGGTCACCTCCACTATTCCCTTGTCTAGAATTTGTAATGGTTTGTGTCAAAAAATATGATGAAAAAAGGAAGGCAATTATCAATAAAAATACACAGAAGGTAATTGTGTCGATAATGTAGAGTGAATTTTCAAGTCTATTAGACCTAAGGTATGAAGCACAAAACCCAACCCACATTGACCTAGAAAAACTAGTAGAAATATATGAGAACTTAGGACTAGTAGAAAATGTTGATATATTAGAGGATTAGTAGATAGATTCAATCCACCTCATGATCATAAACCACCTTATGAATTGGACTTTTTTTCAATGGGTTCAAGATACTATATCCCTACTATCAATGTGTTTGGGTTTGAAAAGTAACGAGAAAGTGGGTGCCAACATTATAGAAATAAATTTGAATATTCATTAGCTACAAGTTACAATAAGTTATAATTATATTGAGAACATTGTTCATTGAATGCAATAATAATTTTTAATGATTAAAAGAAGTTCAACTTTAGAATCACACTTCCATAAGAAATTTAGATACATGACCTTTTTTTATCTTGTGTTATCAAAGCATTGCCAAATATTTGAAAAAAACAAGCTTTAAGAGATTTTGGTTAACCAATATTTGAATGGACACCTATGATTAGGATGAGTGACCCCCAAGGGTACTACAACCACTTTAGAGACTTAGTTTTGGCTCTCCTTTACCATAAAATTATAGGCACTTCAATGCCTAGATTGTATGTATCTTGTAAATAATTCACTTATTTGGAAAGTCAAATTCAATTGGTCGATTGGTACATTGTGGAAGAGTACATTGTACTAAGGTTTTATGGTTCAATAGTAGAACCCTAAAAAATTTCAATACATGTGACATAGATGGTATTAGCATTAGAATATCTATGATAGATGGAAAGAACAAATTTATTCTTTCATGGTCAACAAAAGAAGTGGCAGAAGAATTCATTATAGTTTTTAAATTTGATGTTGTCAAGCATGAGTAGTATGACCCACTAAACATAATTGATACAAAGCTTTAAAAAAATAGGAACTTTGCAAGAAAATGTCAACATAAGAGTATGCCATTGATTAGAAATTTTTAAAATGTGGACTCCTCGAAAGCGGTCAAAATAGTGATGCAGAAATGCGCTAATGAAAACAATATTTCAATAGAGAAATTGTCAGCAAAAATTAAAGAATGACACAAATAGAAAGAAAAAGTGCATCCAATGAAGTCCTACAATTTCTACTAGAAAGTGGATCATCCAAGTGAAAATTTTGTTGCAGATGCCATAAATAAAAACTATGTAGTTGCACATTGGCATTGATAAAAAATTAATGCTTTTGGAGAAATGAGGAAGAATCTCAAAGGACCTAAGACCTCTGTATATTTTCAAGACTTCCCTAAGGATGAAATATTTAGAAAATTATGGGATAGTGAGGATCTAGATGTAGTAGCTACACAAAATTATGTTGAGGATGAAGACAATAAGTATAAGGCTTCTAAGGATCCTACATCCATCGCCATAGGCACCACCACTAGATCCAATGAATCCACTCCCCAAACTACTACTACTAGTACATTTAATTCAACTAGATAATATATTGTACTCAATAAATAGACAAGGAACATTATACCATAGGGGCACATATGATAGAAAAATGGGTTATCTAGGTGATGGTGGGTTGGGCCCAACAACTCAAGGAGATTGGTATCCAATCCCTATAGATAATCATTGGAGATAAGTCACATGACCCATTAGGTTAATCAAAAAAAGGTGAACCCATGATATTTTTCATCCCAATTGAAATTCTAATTCCCACTATTTGTACATCTTTGAAAAGGACATTATAACTACATTTTGACCACAATACTATTGCAGAATGTGTAGAAGAAAATGGTTATGCATACTCATACTGATACAATGCTAGTCACAATTACTTCATGAAAAAACCCTCATAATAGTCCAAAAATTCCACTTCTTGGTAGGACAAGATTAGGAAGGGGTGATGTCATTGGTAATTCTCAAAATACAATTATTACAAACTTGGGCATTGGTGGAGACAAGTACATATTACAAGTGATGTTTTTCCTTCAAACATCATATTGTGTCAATAGAACCAAATTTTTAATTCAATAATTTTGTAACCAAATATTAAGAAACTAAAAAAATAAATACCAAAAATAATAAGACATTCAAGAAGGATGTACTTGATGTGGCTTGTTCTAAAGGACCTGCATCGAGTAGGATATTTCCAACATATAACAAAAATAAATAAATGATGGAGTTCATGACTATTTCTCCCCCACATCTAGATAATAATCCACCAAAGAGAGAGATGAATCCACTAGATTTTCATGTTAGAACCCTATCAATGGATTCCTCCAAAGTAAAAAATGTGGACAAAGTCAACGTGGCAAAAAAGACCAACTCTATAGTCTATAGTTCATTGTTTAAGATGGAGAGAGAGAGAGAGAGAGAGAGAGAGAGAGAGAGAGAGAGAGAGAGAGAGAGAGAGAGAGAGAGAGAGAGAGAGAAAAGGGCTAGATAAAGCAATTAAAAAGTTACAAGAAGACCTAGAAAATGAAAAGGCAAAGGAGAAAGCAACATATAATAGGTGAAAATAAATAGAAAAAAGGATAACAAGTGCTTCCTCTTAAGAAGGAACTGCATAATTAGAAGAAAACAACAAAAAATTAAGTGATGTAAATGTGGAGAGAAGACAACTCAAGAAGTTGAAGGAATAATTGGAAGAAGAAATTTAAAAACTTAGTGATACACTGAATCATGTTAATATGGATGCACATGTAAAGTTCAAAGAACTGAGGGAAAAAATTTAGGAAACCAATAAAGTTCTTGAGGATGAAAGAACATTTGCAATAGATATTTTCAAAAAGTTGGAATCTAGTGGATATACAAGTAGTAACTTAAATAAGGAATTGGAAAATGAGAGAGAAAAAGAAAAATAGTGGGATAAGAAAGAAGAGGATATAAAGAAACAAAGAGAAAATCAATTGTCACAAATGGTGCAAGAGCTACAGAAGGAAAATAGAACAATCAAAAACCTGCACAAATAGCTTGATTGAGTCAAATGACAAAATTAAAAATTTAGTCAAGCAAATTAAGAAAAAATGTGGCAAGAAATTATGAAAAATGTTGATAGGTTGTGTGATTTTGATTGTTCAAGCTATTTTTTGGAGTATCAAAGAGCAGATTGAGAAGAACAAAGACCTTTTTAAGATCAAGAAGACTGCAAGATAGATTATACACATAATCAACACAAATAGTGACAAGTATTTGGCCAACAATAGAATTCATGACCATGTTTGTGTATCAATAAAATCATCATCTATCATTCAAAAATTCTAAAGCATAAGGGAAGGAGAGGAATATTTAAACTCATTTGGGAGAAATATCACCAAGATGGATGGTAGAGAAAAACAAATGATAAGTCTTGGTTTTCCTAATCCTTGCCCTAGTAACTCATCAATGTAATTCATTGGAAGGGAAGCTTACCAAGAAGAGTTGGAGGCCAAAATGATGTCTAAAGTAGTCAAGTTTCCTTGGGATACAACTACTAAAGACATTCTAAATTGTATCAAACCATTGGAAAATCTTAATGCACTATTGGATGTAGCATTTCTTTCAAGTAAATCTTCCAAATATGGATGTCTGATGAAGTTGTAGGTCATCTACTATCACAAAAAGAATTTTCAAACACCAAATAAAGTAAAATTCAACATCCTAAAAAAGATGACCAAATCTTCAATCATCTCATAAGACATCAGTTAGAGTATGTGAAATTTGGAAAGTGCTTTTAATTATCTTCTTAGTGTTTACTTTATTTCTATTTCTAATGGTTTGATATGAGTTTAAAGTTTGAACTTTGTTTCTTGTATAGGATAAACATAGCAAAATCTAGATGCAATTTTGTTGAATTGGCCTAGTCAAATGCAAAGACAAAAGATGTTTTTGATATGAAGTTATGCTACTCTATGCCTCTTTCTATTAGGAAAAATAACTTGAATCTTTTGTTTCTCCCTTATTTCTATATTTGTATAGAAGGGAATTTAGGGTCATTTGCTAAATGTAATGGTTGTAAAGTTAATATGTATATATCATTATTATGGAATTGGGTATTCAAATTTAAATTTTGAAACATGAATTCAATGAATTGTATCAATTATCATGTGTAAATAAAGTAGTGAGAATGAATATGATTTTTATCATTTCAATTGCTATATTATTATAAAAATCATCAAGGATGGTACCATAACAATGTATCATATAAGGATAATAATGCAAATAAAAAATAATAGTAATGGTAAATTTTGAATACATCATGATGATGACATCATCAAACATAAAATGTACATTTTTATTTATTTATTAGACATTTAAAAAATGATACAAATTATTATGCATGATAGATGATGAGATATAAAGAATAGTATCTGGAATTTAGAAAGTAGTTTGCTTGACATTGGACATTTAGAATATAATATAAATCATTATGCATCATAAATGAATCATGATGAGATTCATAGAATAGTGTCCATAATCTAGAATGTAGAGTACTTACTAATAAGTAATAATTTTAGAGTTGACAAATCAAACCATAACTATTAGAGTTTCCACTACATCTCATCATTAGAATCTTTGGATTCCTCATCATCAAGTTCAAATAGAATTTCATTATGCTCCTTGTTTTCTCTAGTTTGCATACCTTTGCTTGCCTAATCATTTTCTTCAATGTCAATGCTACCAATATGATAACTTGAGTTAGTGATCTCATTATTTGAAATGTTGCCGAAACCTCTTCTTTGACATTTCTTCCTTCCACAATTTAAGTGCCCTTTTGTAAAGAAAATTATTGACTTCATATTTGGATGTATACAACCTCAGGAAATTTTCTACATTCTTGTCTAGTTTATTTCTTACCTTTGAGTTTAGGAACCCCAATGCATCGAAAAGTATCTCATCCTCTAGAGATCCCAATATCATGGTCAAACATAATTCAACAAGCTTGAAATATTCTCATATTAAATCCCTCAAGACTTCACTTTGAGCTATATTTATCCAAATTTTGGTTACTCATACTTCTTTTTTGGGGTTCCACATAAGATCACATTGTTCCTTCATTGTCACTACAAAATGACATGATTTCTCTTTCAAATGAGATTCATCTAAAATTCCATTTGCATTTACCCCATTGATTTCTTTGGTTTTGCAAAATTGTTTCATCAAAACCAATAACTTATCTCTAAAAATATTTCAAACTTATGAAATTCCAATAATTGGGAAAAAAAATACACATTGGTTCAAATAATTCATGTCAAGGAAATCTTTATCTAATTTCTAAAGAAATCTTATAAGAAATATCCTTCAAAAAATTAATTATAGACTCAACAATTTGTTCAAACACTTCCTTTGTAACAATTAATTTTGGTTGTGTGGGTTTCTTTTCTTTTTTTGTGGACACATGTCATCCATAGTAGTGGATTAGTATCTCAACACCTCATATATTGGCACATAACTCCCAGTTTGCATCAATCTTGAAAAAGTTATTAGGATCATCCAAATTTGTGATTTTCATCCTCCCTAAAAAATTTTCATCCATAGAACATGAATTTGGATTTCTGTAGAGATTATCGAGGGCCACATATGTCATTTTACGTAGTGTATTATATTATGCAATATAGATAAATACTTTATGGACCTTTTTCATTATATTTCTCATTTCCTCTAACATGGGAAGAATGACTTCTAATGTTAAGAGCATCTCTAAATTACTTAATCTTTCAAGTATCTCACCATATTTCCATTGGCCACCATGATCATTATGAGTTGACTCTATTGGACCAAGAAACGATGGATATTCAGAAAAAACTTGATGAGCTAGTCCATACAAAGAGATCCATATAGTATCATTATGCTTAAAAACATTTCTCCCTTAGTTAGTCCATTGAAAAACTGTTGAAATTATCTTCAAATCATTTAGGAATTTTACAAAAGTGTCTACAGATCTCTTTGATTAAAACTTCAACTTCATATATTTGTGAAATGTTGCTGAAAATTCTAAAAGATGGATGTAGGTCATGCAGTGAATTCCAACAAGATAAGGTGTAAGAAAATCTTTTAACTTTGTGACAAGATCATTCTTGTGGCCTTACATTACTGAAGCTCCATCTTCTCCGACACACACCAACTTTTGGGCAATCATCATTTCATCTATACCTCCATATTCAATTAGAAAACTCTTTACTAGTTCAAATATGTTTTCCATTATTGAATTATCCTTCATTATAACAACAATTAGTAGATTGGGTTGGTGGAAAAAATAGTGTACATTATAGATATGCATGCATACCAAGGAAATATTGTTTATTGTTTTCACCTCATCTAAAGATAATGCAATAAGATTCAATTCTTTGATATTTTAGTTTTTAACCTCACCAAGACAATTTTCCCATTCCTATCCATTATTTACTAGCTAATGATTCCTCAGGTAGTAACAAAATTTGATAAACTTTAATATAGCACTTAATGATGGGTAGTCTATCATGACATGCTCTTTTCTCAAAATATAGAATACAACACTTAAGTGAAGAGATTTACCCATTTCTTCAACTTCCATTACTTTTCCAAGAAGAGATACAATTGAGCCTTTTACTTCAATAGGCTTGATTTGTATTTTCTCCTAAATTTCTAATATTTGTGCATTCTTAACATGTTGATATTCCTCCTTGACTTTCCAACTTGTCACTATTTTTTTTACTCCATCTATGATTTTCTTATCATAAAATTTACCCATATTATTTTCTATGGTGTCAATTTTTATCTTCAACCTCTTTTTCTTTTTATTTATCCTTGTGCATATCATACATCTGCATTCTACCATAGGCTAATCCTCTATTGGATTGTACACAAATTCAATGAATGGATTCTTTGAGGCCCATTCTATTTGAAAATTCATGACCGATAGATCTCAATTATGATATTTTTTGGATTTCACATTATTTTTTGCATTGTATTTCCTTTTTCCCTATCTTTGTCATGCACTATGAATATCACCATCTTTAGAATTCTCATCCTAGTCAATTATATTTATTTGGATACTTTGGGTATTGACCTAAACATCTTGGCTACTCTGGATATTTACCTAAAGATCTTCTTCAAGTTCATATTGATCAAGTTTTCCAACTTCTTCAATATGTCCTACTAGCATTGGGTGGTTGGGAATCTTATAAATGTACTTGAGATATTGTAGCAACCTAATTTTGGCCACTAAAATATGACGATAAGGTTCTACGAGTGCATTTGGATGGCCTTTCTTGGCTTCCACCACATGTAGGACTCTTGCACTTGTTTATGTTTGACATCTCTAATTCTCCAAAGAAATATAGGATTCCAAAAATATCAGCTTGTTAAAAATGTGATAGTTGACTATTGCATGTATTTACGATTTATCTAAATAGGATTAATTGGTTGTACAACCTACACTATAAAATATAGATGTCCTAGATCTCCCTAGTTACTAGATTACTCAATAGTTAGTAGTCCTAGGTGATATTTAACCACTAACAGTCTAACTTTTACCTACTAAATTATAAATAATAATGAACTAAAATTATAGAGTCCAAAAAAATAGGGGTCTAAGTTACTTACCTTTGCCTAAATTGCAGTCATTGCTCACCAATGCTCTCGATAGTTTGAGAATTTGAGACTTCACTCTCAGTTGGAATGAAGATATTAACCTATTGATCTATAAATTTTTTTATACCAATTACTTATAGTGAATTCTATGGGAATATTATAGTGTATAAAAAATATTTGGTGAATATGGTAGTCCATTCTATGACTATGCATAATGGAGTAGCGAGTTGGCAAAATTGAATTAGTTTGGAACATGCGTTCACAAGTTTTTGGAGAAAATGTCATCCCTCTCCTAATTTTTTTTGAAACCATGGGTGAATTTCCCTTTGGAAATCATAGGTGAATGTGTTTAATTTTACATGTGCAAAAAGTAGTTTTGTTTGGCTATATCATGTGAAAAGGAGAGTGGATAGCATAAATCATGTGGCAATGGGCTCGGGGGTGTGACCCATTTTGGGTAAATTTTGGGCGACATGTTGTACCACATATGTGGAAAATTAAATGTCAAACTAACATTAGTCGATGAGAAATTTTTTCCAATTGGTGAATATTATCCACTAAAGTAAATGTTGGCCCTAGATACAACAAAATGTAATGATTATTAAATGGCATGTCTAGTAAGGTAATCCACAAAAGAATATCTACTTGCACTAATTATATCAAAATAAGTGCTAGATAAATCTTAATAATTCAAAATAAACTAAAATAACCTTAAATGATAAAAGACGGACAAAAAGAGACAAGAATGATAATGCAAAAGACAACTGAAAAGGGGACCTAGAAGTGATAACCAGTTTTAGGTGTCCATATTAAAGCTTACACCTAGAAGGGTCAACATTGTGATTTAGAGAAAGCTATTTCATCCATTGTAAACTTTCCCTAAATGTGACAACATACTTGCAATCTTATTGATCTTTCTAAATACAATTCTTGTGTTTTTTTATAGGAAATGGTACGCTTTAGGAAATGATACACTTAGAGCTTTAGGTAATGATATTGAGAGTTAATTAGCCACTCATTCATTATTTCCTTACATTATGTATTCTAGATTATTCATGGAAACTAAAATTACTTTTGTAATTATTAATGACCATTCTCATCCTCTTAAATACTATTTTTATTTTGTATAATTTTTTTTTATTATGTATTAAGTAATAAATTAATTATAATTGTAAAAAAAAAACTATAACTACATAATCTGGATGTCCAAAACAAAGTGACAAAATGGTAGATAACCCATAATAATTCAAAATAAACTAAAATCACTTTGAGTGACAAAAAATAAACAAAAATAGACAAGAACGATAATGTAAAAGACAACTAAAAAGGGGACCTAGAAGTGATAACCAATTTTAGGTATCCATAGTAAAGCTTACACTAAGAAGGGTCAACATCATGATTTGAAGCAAGTTGTTTCATCCATTGTGAACTTTCCCTAAATGTGATAATTTACAAGAGTAAGATATATTGTTCAAGTTTTAGTGGCCAATAAGGCTTGCAATCTTATTGAGGTTTCTAAATATAGTTCTTGTGATTTTTATAGGAAATGATACACTTCTAGCTTTAGGCAATAATGTTGAGAGTTAATTAGCCACTCATTTGTTGTTTCCTTACATTATGTATTCTAGATTATTCATGGATACTAAAATTAATTTTGTAATTATCAATAATTAATTATAAATATATAAATGAAAATAATCATCCTATTAAATAATATTTTATTTTTTATAATGTATTAAGTAATATATTAATTATAAAAATATTTTTAAAAATTAAACTACAACTACATAGTCTAGATGACCAAAACAAAGTGACAAAATGGTAGATAAATCATAACAATCTAAAATAAACTAAAATCACTTTAAATGAAAATAAATAAATAAAAATAGACAAGAACTATAATGCAAAAGACAATTAAAAAGGGGACCTAGAAGTGATAGCCAGTTTTAGGTGTCCATATTAAAGCTTACATCTAGAAGCATCAACATTGCGATTTGAAGCAAGCTATTTCATCCATTGTGAAGTTTCCCTAAATGTGATAACTTACAAGAGTAGGATATACTATTGAATTTTTAGTGGCCAATCTGGCTTGCAATCTTGTTAAGGCTTCTAACTATAATTTTTGTGATTTTTATAGGAAATGATACTCTTTGGGAAATGATACACCTATAGCTTTAGGCAATGACATTGAGAGTTAATTTGTAGTGCCTCTCCCATTTGACTTCTATGAGTCATCCTTATGGATGCAACCTTGTTGGTCTTTTGTTGTGGTGGGATCATGATTGTGACCCTGAGTGATCTACACCGTCGAGGTGTTTGGATTTATGTTTCTATATCAGTTGCTTTGATTATGCTTTTGACTAATTTATGAGATTATGATGTGATTTTTGGTTCACTGAGGTTTGTACTAGTGCTTACCAAGATTGATGTGGTAACATGAGGTTGTTCCATGATTACCTTGCGATGTTTATAGAGATTTCACTATGTACTTTTACCATGCTACATTGGATTAGGTTCTTGTAGCAGTGGTTAGTCATATTTATGACTATGGTTGTTTATGTGTTTTAAATGCCTTTTTAATGCAACGTAATCAATCATTATTAAATGCTTAAGTAATTAGAATGGATTGTTCATGTTGGATTATTTGGTTATGTGTTGCAGACATTTACCTTGTTATATTTTTTATTAGAGAGATATTTTTTACTCATGTTATGATCACATTTGAGATGACCCGAGGGTCAGATGTTATACCTTGATTTCAGTATCATAGATGTTAGACTACTGTTGTTCAGTTAATCATATTGCATGATGATGCCATTTCGAGATGAAAGTGTGTTTTATGATGATATCTGGTTACCTAGTATTTGGACATATCTTTGATTGCATTATGTGATGGATTTAATGCTATGATTATTTACTTCATTCCTGCATTGTTATGCTTTATGCGAATGTGAGTGATGTGAATAGATTATTTTAATATAATTAAATAAATGGTTAAATTAGGTGATTTAATGCATTTATTGCTTCGGCTATGTTATTATATGCAATTGCACTTGATCGTGTTATTTAGTGTGCAGGATTTATATCCCTAGCAGTGGCACATGGAGTTAGTGATTTGACCATTCATATTTTACCAATGTCATCCTCATATGGTCGACGTATCCTTAATTAAATGTTTAATTTAAACTTTTTGGTGATTATTAAATCCAAACTCATTTGCATTATGTGATTAGACCAATAAGAATGTCTGTGCATTTAGAGGTTCGCATTGTCGCGAAAGTTATTAAGAAATTTATGTGTTTTTGGGTTTTCAAGCTTTTTAATTGATTTATTTTAATTTTTGGTAGCTTTTTCATAGATGAACTCCTATTTATAGGAATATTCTATTTTCATTTGGGTCGATTCGGGGTTTAACTAGGTTTTCTAGTTATTTTTCCTAATTGATTATTCACTCGAAAAGTGAATAAGTATCCAAAAAGGAATTTAATTCCTCACTTCTTACTTTTGAATTAGAAAGTTGGAGAGTAAAACTCAAAATCCTCTTCATGAGGATTTACTATTTTGTTCATTGTGGGAGCCACAAGCATGGGATCATCGCGAGGTTGAGCTCATTGGATCTCGCTCAGGGAAACCTTGGATTGCTGTAGTTTTCGGCCACTTCTGCGAGCGTTTTATTTTCTAGTTTAGATTCCCATTTTTCCCTTTTGGCTATGAGGTAGAGCTTTCTCATTTTATTGTTTCAACTCTATTTTTTCTTCTATTTTTGGTAGCCATTTATTTGGAGGCTGAGAACTAGTGTTCCCCTCCATTTTTGTATGCTAGTTCTACCCGGTTGGGCGAGTATGAACATTTCCTTATTTTTCGAGATGAGGGTTTGGGCTTTTACGCTGTTATGCTAGTCATTTTTTCATATGGTGTTCGAATTTGATTATTTTTGGGGTTTTTGTGCCCAAAGGTCAAATGGGTTTTAATTTCAAAGTTTTCCAAAATTTTGGGATTTCTACCTCATTTTGTGTGTCACCCTATTTTCTTGGATCTTCTTGGCACAATGTGGGTTGTGGACTTGGATGATCCATTTGGATATCAGTTAGACCACTATTGCACTTTTTGTTGCATTGGGATGCATGCTTCATCCATACTCCTGATGTTGTGTTCAGTTGAGTGATTTTATACTTGATGTTATTGTTTCTTTTAGACCTTTGCTTTTTTTTTCATGAGCACTAGGATTCATGTAGAATCTATACTCTCAGATTGAGGCCAATTGAGTAAGTTGATGATGTTTGGTCTTGTTGCATCATTAGGATTCATGTAGAATCCATACTCTCGGATTGAGGCCACTTGAGTGATTTCATGATGTATGGTTTTATTGGCTTTGGGATTCATGTAGAATCCATCCTTCTTGTGTTGCTTTTAGTTGGGTATTTTCTTTGCATTGTGTTCTCATTCCTATCCTTGTGCTTTGATCTTTGTGATGGTGGTGTGCCACACATGAGTACATGTGTGTACATTTTTTGGGTGACTTGTGAGGCCCAATCTTCCATGGTACTTTCAAAAGTTATGATCATTGGGGTTAGGATGGGAGTATGCATGCCCACGGGCACTTGTCATAGGATGAGCATGGGTAGGGGAGGGTGGCATATGGAGAAGGCTTCTATCTCATAGCCTGGTGACCTCAGTCCCATAGGGTTGGTAGAGGAAGTTTTAAATAAGTGATAATTAAAGAAAATGTGTAACTGGTAATAAAACTTAAGATAATAAAATTTGTGTGCAGGGCCCTCTATTGAGGAGTTGAAATGCACAATCTAAGCTTGGGCTTGTCGATACCAAGTGACTCTCCATGATGTCAACCCCTACTTAGTAGCCTATTGAGTGTTTGACTAGGACCTATACTCCTTGCATTGTCTTAGGTTCTAGGTTGCAACCATCATACTTTCTGGCGTGAGTGTTAGCCATGGATATTATTTTGTGTGTTTTGTGGTTGGATCTTTATCTCCATCAAAATGATGGGTGTGGACCTATGGGTTCCATGTGGTTGGGAGGCATAGCTACCTTCACCACTGCTAGGGACCGATGTACAAAGATAGTCTCTTATTCTAGTGCAACCGTTGTTGGATGTTTTCACTTGATGCTTTCTTGTGATTTATGATTTCATTGGAATGCTTGGATATCATGTTTAGATGAGATTATTTTATTTGATGCATTTCCCATATTATGATGTTTAGCACATGTCTACAAGATATGAATTGTTGTATTGGATTATCTATCACTCTTTGGCTTAGCATCTTAGATTTTCTTATTATGATGATCAACATGCGACAAATGATGTTCTTGACTTTGTAGAATTATCTTATGCTTTACTACTAGCATGTTAGTTTTTCTTATGCTTTTGGTTATTTTCATGTTTAGTAGTGATGTCCCTATTACAACAGTACCAATGATTTGATTGGTGGCTTGGGATGTTACACACGGGGGATGGCTAGGATCCATGATGGTCTTATGATGCTATTGACGGTTGGGAGGAACCACGTTCTTAATTTGTTTTTTTTTTTTATTGTGATATGATCTTTGTTTATTACGATGTTGCATATGTTCACTACGATGTTGCATTTAGTATGTTCATTAATTTTATGGTTTAGATGGATAGATGTTCCTCTTCTATTGTTGATTATGCACTCGAGTGTTTGCTCCTTGATCTATGTGGATCCGGTACTCCCCGGTGTGGAGGTTTTAAACTCAGTTTTTCTTTGTTTTTCCCCTTTTGTATTTTCCTTAAGTGTTTTTGTGTTTCTATGGGTGACATTTTATCAGCATGGTGTGACATAAAAATGTATTGCACACCTATAGAAACTGTGTCGTACAATGTTGGAAAGTATCGCATGCCTCTTGGAGAAATGTCATGCGATATTGGAAAGTATCGCACCTCCTTTTGAGAAATGTTGTACGATACCCTAAAAGTATCACACGCCCTTGAGAAAAGTATCGCTCAAAATTTGAAAGTTTCGTCCTCCTTTAGAAATGTTGCATGATACTTTTTAGTGCTATATTAAAGTATTGCACAGGTTTTGTAAAAACCTACGTGGGCTGACAATGGGCACTTTTGGATTTGATCTAAACTTTTTGAGAGTTGTTTTGGATACTTCAACCCTGTGTTGTTGCTTTTTGGATTCGAGTCGGTTTCCTTCCAATCCTTTTTGTGTGTTTTTATTGTAGTCCTTTGGGGTTTAAAATATATCATTGAAGTATAAGTTGATGTATATTTAATTCCTTATACTTAAGATATATTTTAATATATGTGACAAATCTTTTGATATAAGTTTTAGACCTCTCGAAGATAAGATAAAGATTCTAGGAAATTTCAGGGCTTCAAAAATCTAGACTTAGCCAATTTTAGGCTTAGCCAAATTTCAGGATTTTGCATTTTACCCCAGTTTGGTGTTTTGTTGATGAGTGGTCGTTTCTTGAGCCCTAATCATGTGCATTTTTTTTGTTGTCTTTGTTTGTGTGTGTCAGTTTGTTAGTGGCATTCAAAGATCTGTTAGTTGTTAGGATTGTGGTGAAGTCTTCTGTTGCGATCATTTTGATCCCTGTATGATGTTGTCATGTGCATTCATACTTGTAGCAAAAAAAATATTCTGGCTTGTATTTCATCCTTGTTTCCAAGGATCTTTGAGTGAGGCATTACATAATTAGTCACTCATTCATTGTTTCCTTTTATTATTTATTCTAGAGATTCTTCATGGATACTAAAATTACTTTTGTAATTATCAATAATTAATTATAAATATATAAATTAACATTATCATCATATAAAGTAATATTTTATTTTTATATGATTTCTTATCATGTATAAAGTAATAAATTAATTATAAATATATTTTAAAACATTAAACTATAACTACATAGTCTAAATGGTCAAAACATAGTGAAAAATGGTAGATAAATTGAATAATAATTCAAAATAAACTAAAATCACTTTAAATGACAAAAAATGAACAAAAATAGACAAGAATGATATTGCAAAAGACAACTAAAAAGGGGACCTAGAAGTGATAACTATTTTTAGGTGTCCATATTAAAGCTTACACCTAGAAGGGTCAACATTGTGATTTGAAACAAGCTATTTCATCCATTGTGAACTTTCCCTAAATGTGATAATTTATAAGAGTAAGATATATTGTTGAAGTTTTAGTGGCCAATCTAGCTTGCAATCTTATTGATGTTTCTAAATATAATTGTTTTGATTTATATAGGAAATGATACTCTTTATGACATGATACACTTCTAGCTTTATGCAATGACATTGAGAGTTAATTAGCTACTCATTCTTTGTTTCCTCACAAAATGTATTCTAGATCGATTATTCACCGAGAGTATAATTAATTTTATAATGATAAGTCATTAATTATAAATATATAAATAAACATTATCATCCTATTAAATGAAATTTAATTTTTATATGGTTGTGCACCAAGTTGGTTTACAAAATAGTGGACTCTCTTAAAAAACAACAAATCTTTGATAACCCAACTAGGTTATAAATAACCCAATTAGGTTATTTGAAAGTATAAAAAGTAGCTAGGCTTCATAACCAAGCCTAGCCTTATAACACTTAATAATAAACCAATTTGGTTTCGTAACCCGATTGGATTATTAAAAATATTTAATTAGTTAAAACTTGGTAGAGTTTTATAAAATGTGATTATGTTTTGAAAAGCTATAAGTTTATTTGAAAAATTAAAGGCTTCTCATTTTAACATCTACAATCATACAAACAAATCTTTAGGAGAGAAATCACAGAATTTGATCAGGCTTTGACATTTTTCAAGCCTTTTTCAACCATGTTGCCTTGTAAACAAGGTAATTTTGCATGTTATTTTTTTTTTTTGTGTTCTGATGGAGTTTGAAAACTAGCAAGCAAAAAAAGACCTAATACCAAGATGCTAAGGACACAACTTAGTCTAAGGGTTAGCTACCTCCTATATTCAACTAAGAACTCTTCATATCTAGATACAACTTTAACAGAGTCACCAGGATTCTCTACACTTTAGGTTCTACAAAACCAATGCAGGTGCACCTGAGGGATAAGTATATATATGACCATTTTATGCACTTACAACATCATACAACATACAACATAAAGAGAACTTCTATCCCTTATAGCATAAAATGGTCACAGTTCTTTTGAAACTTTTGCAAATAATTATTAATTATAACAACTAACTATAACATATGGAGTATTATTGCAAATAAGTGCTGACCAACAATTAAACTCTTCATACATGAAAGTAAAAATTGATTTGATTTTGAAGTTTATGCTTCATTACAACCTTATGATCTCTTCGATATGCAACTAAATATATGATTAGTGTCGTATCCATTAGTATTCAGAGTCTACTCAACAAATTTTTACCTAATTAATTATTGTACAATCAATTATGTCAATAATTAACCCTAAACCCATTCTTATGAATATCCTTCTTATATGACTAGAAATCCTACCACTTTATTGAAGCATTTACTTAATTGCTTGAATTAAAAGCAACAATAAATTGATATACAACCTATCCTATTTCATTAAATTGCATAAATCTTGTTCGTACAATCTCAATATAACCAACACATAAAATGGAGACAAAATTTAGAGAAAACATATATGGTAGAACATTCCCTTTGTATCAATTCTCCTTGAAAATTATACAACACTAATGCAAACTCAAAAATACTTCAAGGTATGATAACTTCCCAGTCAATGTGTTCTTTTGTTCTTAGATTTTCATATGAATACATCACAAAATTAACATTAAAGATTGACTAGACCGAATGTAAGACTAGCATACTAAAAATTACCTAGACTTCGGACCAAAAATCCACATCTTGGAAATCCTTTAATAGAAAGGATTGTAACAAGCTTCGAATGGGAGGACAATTGTCAAATAATTATTCAAAAACAAATACAAAGATATTTCTATTTTGTTACAATACAAAACATTCTCTGTACTTGGATCAAAACTTTGGATGCAGTTGCAAAAACGAGTAGGTGGCATTTTTTAGTAGATATTTCTTTAGCTAATTTTGGTTTGTCTTCAACTCCTTTCACTATCTATACCTTTTTTTTGTCCTTTATGCCTTTAATTACATCCTAACTACACCCATTTTCTACACTAGTCACCATCACCAAATGGTAGGGATTTAATGTCTACAATAAGTTCCCATATTGTAATATCTATATCCACATCTAGCCAAGTGGCATTTCTAACTACCTCCAATTCATCTAAGCATTTGTTCCACTTAGCATTTGTTATTGCTTTGATTTTGGTAGTTACTTTAGACATCTTAGCTTCTATCTTGTAAAGCATATCAATCATATCATATACTACTATAGCACTTCTGTTATTATTATAATAAGATACAAACCTAGGATGATCAAGAAATTCATTAAGAGAAGATGACTATTCTACCCAATCTTTCATCTTGCACTCACTATCCAAAATTGTGGGTACAAAATTAGGTGTACCTATAGCAATTGTCTTCATCTTATTTTGGATTAGCTACATCATACCACCAAAGAAACCATTTAAATATTTTATTTTATGGATAATTTTGCTGGTGTTTATAGTGGTTACTTTTGGTAAGTCTTTCTTCTAAGATAGCAAAGGTACTAAACTATCAAAAAATTGTATGAAAGGGTCCCATGTATTAAAAAGTGGAGATAATAGAGTAATAGCCTCTAAACATCTATATTATGCTCCCTCTAATGTTAGGTAACTACTATGCACATTCTGAGAGATTTTCTTTAGTACAGTTATCTTATGAATCAACAAGTTCTTCATTGTTCTGATTTATGTATCCTTGCTTGCTTGTAAGTTTCCTTCATCAACTTCCATTGGCCTAATGTCTCCCATGTTTCAGGTGCTTGGCCTTCTATTTGCACACCTTTAAATTGGAGTTTTGTATTAGTTCTAATAATTTTCTTCAATGATGCTACTTATATTTCTAGCTTAATAGTCTTTAGCTACAAGACATATGTTTTCTTCATTTCCTCTTCATAGCTCCTTCTTGTCTTGATAAATCTTTCATATGTTCTTTCTAGCTAGGCCTAGTGAGTATCCATCTTATTTTTTCCCATTAATGCCACTAAAGTGTGCATCCCTTATATTTGACCACTAGAAGTAGACTATGCATGCCAGAAAATGACATTCCCCCCAGGCGATTCTTTGATCTCCATGAGGGTAGGCTTATCATGCTCTAGATCTAAACTCCAAATTGCCATTTTTTGAGCATCCACGTTATATCCTAATCCTCTTAGATCTCCATACTAATTTCATCTTCAAATGAAATTGATCTCTCCTGTCTCCTCATTTGATCTAGCATAAAAGATAAGCTGATATCCCATCCTGGGAAAACTATCATATCACTCCTTGTCACCAAATCTCTTGCCTCTTCAACAGTGAGGGTTTCACTGGTAGGATCATATTCCTATAACTTCTGCACTAATCCAAAAACTACTTTATCAAAATCTCCTAGCTTCATTTGTAGAGCTAGTTCATTCTACTTTATTTTAAACAAGAATTTTTTTTATTCAACAAATTTGATGAAATTATCATCACTTATAAACTCATGAGCTTCAATAATCATATCATCAATCATTTGATCCTCCATCTTTAGTTTCTTCATTCTCTACTCATCTTCTAATGCTTGAGATATCAAGAACCTCCTTCTAATGTCATCAAATTATTTAGTACCCCTTGGAAAAATTTGGAGGGACTTTTGTTGAGCCATTTGTAGAAATTCTACCATCTTTTGTCTTTTGTTCATTTGTTCTGCCCACTCAAAACTCTCAGAAATATCCTCTATAGGCTGATCTTCTTTAGGATGGTCCTCATCAAAGACGTCAACCATAATCTCATTTTTTGAATAATTAGGGTCAATCTTTTTTCTAATTTCCTTAGGGACTTGAGATACTAGTTCATCAAAGTTCTCCACAGATTTCTCCAATTTGGACCTGTAGACTTCATTAGGATAAAAGCCTTTCAATGATGGATTTTCTTTTCTCATTTCATATTCAAAACTAACAATGCCCCTATATTTCACCATCCTTTTCCTATAGATATCCTCATTTAACCTATAACTAATAATATCTTCTTCCCACATAGGTTTTGATGGAGGTAAATTGTACCCTCTCATGTTCTTCAAGGCATTTCTAACTATATTGAATGGATCATAAGTTTTGGCTGGCCTAGTTGGCAGCTTATAATTTCTCAAGAATGCATTGATTTACTCAATGGAATTTTTACCTATTTCAAAATATCCTACCTTAGTGCATCTTCACAAAAGGTTCCTTTCTTGACACCTTTGTCCAAGTATTCTCTATTCAAAGAAATGGGTTGCCAAAATACTTCTACAAAACCTAATCTCTTGAGGACATACTTGGGCCAAATATAGGGTGGCTAAGGGCATCTAAAGATCCTTATAAAAATATACTACTCAAATGAAAAACACTTCCCTAATCATGTGTTAATTTCTTTCCAACATCAAAGCACATTTTAGGTTTAACAACCTTTCTAACACTCCTAGGGATTCTTTCAATTAACAACCCTATTATTTTCAAAAATGGATAGACAAAATCATTATAAAAAGAAATGACATTAGAATATGGGTAAAAAAATTTCCATATCCTTGTCCATATTTTATTAGAAGCCTTTTTCCCCATTCTTGTGTAGATTCAAGGAAGCTCTAATCAAATGTATTAACATTCTTGAACAAGATCAGATGCATGATTAGGGAATAGTGATGGACTTTAAAATCCTTCAATTCTCCTTGCTGGATAGTAGTGATCTCTGTATGGATACTATCAATGATATATTCCACAAAATCATACCCAACATTATGATTTGGGTCTTAGATATTCAAAGCCATGACATAATATGCTCCTAAAGCATTCATGGTTCCATTTAAACCTAGGGCTTTGTTGATTCCAAACATAGTATTTTGAAAGTATCTTTGGAAAAATTACAAGGGCATAATCTTTCTAGTATCTTTCTTCTTTGGAATGTCTCTCACATTATTCTTTAATGAAAGAATGTGTTTGGTCATATTCCTACCCATGTAGAAACTCTTATAATTCTTGAAATTTTCATTCAATTTCTCTATCTCAATTGGAAATGACATAGGTCCTCCCAAGTCAAATGTTTCTATAAATGTTTCTTTATCAAGGGATAAGAAAATACTTTATCCTTTCTATGGAATGACTTGTTAACAATATTGTGGCATCTAATTAATGCTTTCACCAAGTCCACGTCTACAAACACTTATGGCATAATTAACTTGTCCAAGTTTCTTACCCAAGGCTTACAAATTGGAACCTTTTTTGCTCTATTCTTTTAGAAATACCATAACAATTCATACCCATTTTTGTTTGGAACATCGCATCTTTACATGATGTATATCAGACTTTGAAAGTAAGATCATTTGCATTTTGGGCTTTTTTCACTGGAAATTACTCTATAATTCAAAGTTCACTTAGGAAACTTAAGAAATTATAAAAATGGTAATGAAAACTTCCCTATCTTTTAGACTTTATTTGTCTTTGCAATGGGAGTGTGGCATTAATGGTATTTATGATCAGCATACTTGAAACCTATAAATTCTAAAAAAGTTAACAAAATCTACTCTTTTTCATTTTTCATACTTCCAGCTCATGTTCTTTTTTATCCAACTTAGAGGTGGCTGTTAAAACTACTTTCATGCCTTAAAATTGATAGCTACAACCATGCAAACAAGGTTAGCCTTTTGATGTTTCATAACCTCAAACCTTACTTCTTCAACCGTTGAATCTAGCTTGTGATGCTATGAATGCCTTTACTTGCTCTTTTGCAACTCCATTTTACTTTACCCTTTAGACTGTTGTGATCCAGTGATGAATTCTTTATTTACCATTTCACACTTTCATTGTTGGTTATACCCTAAAATCTTTTATTCTTGTGATGATACATTGCTTTACATTCTTACCCTATCACTCATTTGCAACCATTTGACAAGATGTTTATTTAAACCATGCAATGCTGCACCAAGCATTTTCTTTTAAGACTTTTATCATCTCACAACATTGCAACTTAGTACCCTAACTATCTATAGAACTATGGGAAAATGTGAAAAAAATTCTTAACTGCAACAATTCCTTTATTCATAGCTTCACATCATTATTTGTTTACCTTTACTCTTGATTTTTGAAGATGCACTCCATTTTTTTGTCTAACCATTATCTTCTTTTCATAGTTTGAACACTTGGATTTTAACTATTATGTAAACCCTTATGAACTTGCACTAGTCTTTAACCTTATCCATTCTAAACTTATCATCTCATGTTCACAACATAAATCTGGCAACTATAGTTAAAACTTGTGAAGGCGAGATCCATAGCATTCACCACCTTGCAACCTTTACTTTGAATTATTCATTAACTCTAGTGATGGTGTGATAGTATAAAATCTTAGCTGTAGTGATCAATGAATCACTTTGTCACAACTTAACATATTACTTTGCATAAAACCTTTGCAATCTAGTGATAAGAATTCCTTCTAACTATTGGGCATCTTTCATGGTTTTATATCCTGGAAATCACCTTCATATTTTTACTGTGTGATCATGTGAATAAGATTTTATTTGACTTCCTTCTTTTCTTTTGTTACTTAATAGCTTAAACTCTTGACTCAGCAAGTGACCCTATAAAGGCACGATTATAAGCTTTAACAACCTCACTCCATTAACCAAAGGTTTTTTTAACCCACTTGTGAAGGTGTGCTTGCTTATAATGCTTAACCATCAATTCCTTTTCTCATCCTCATGACTTAATCTTCACATTTTATTTGATCACCCATGATGTTGTGTTGATATTTTTGTTAACTACTTCCTTTTATTCACATGGTGAAAATATATGCTTAACACTTTATGACCTATGATCTTGTAATGAAAATTTGGACTTAACCCTTTTCCTTGTATCACAACATTGCCACTTGAATTTCCTTAAGTAAAAAATGACTTGCAATCATGCATTTTTCCTTCTTTCACTCATTCTCATCTCTAACCTTGATGTTAATGTTAGCCTCTGCAAAGTCACATTGAGCTCAAAATAGATTCTCTTGCTTGTTCACAACTCTAGAAATGGTTAGTGAGTAGAGCAGAGTGATGTTTCCATCATAGAGACTTCACAACACTATGACTCAAAAATACAAGAGATCAAGAAATACAAAGATAAAACATTAGCCTAAAACTTAGGGATATAAAGGTATAAAAAGGTTTCACATATCTTCTTTTAAAAGACAAATGTATTTCGAACGAACTCAAATGAAATAATAATATAAAAAATTGACCTAGGATTTTTTCATGAGGGCTAACATAAAATTTAGAAACCATAAGAATTTTAGACATAGTTCTTCCTAATTTTCATAGATTTAACAAGATTGTAGGCAAGTGAAAAATCAGGCCAACAGTTTCTATGTGCTTGCATTTGGTTCTATTTGTTATAAATTAAGGTTTGTAATTTTTTTTTGTTTATAATTTTATTATCATATACATCAAAGAAACCAAGAAAATGAGTTAGACATGAAATACCTCCTCATACATAAACAATGCAATCAATCATCAAAGCACAAAACCCTCTAATGATTGCGAGATAGCCATAAAAATCTCTTCCTATTTTGACATAACCAAAAAACCCTCCACCCTCTATGACATAGGCACAAAACCCTCCACTTAATTTTCCCCTTCAACAACCATGGTTGTCTATAAAATATTCATGCATACCAATAGATCATGTAAATGCTACACAAGAGGGCCTCATAAATCATCTTACACAAAATACCTCTCACATTAGCCAAATGGTCAATAGGTTGAGGTCATCTAGTCTTACTCACCACTCAACCCTTGAAAATACACTTGAGAAAATGTCCCACAATGTGAATGAAATGTCTAGGGAGGTTACTAGATGGGGTTCATTGAGGGGTAGGTTTTTTGCATATTATGTTGATGGATTATCATATTAGCAAGTGAAAGATAAGGACATAAAGAAAGGTGTTATATGTGCTCTTTTCACTAATCCTAATTTAGGAAATTCCTTATTATAAACAACCAAAACATTCCCTATTCATTGGTGTAATCATGATGGGATGAGATTAGCTTTCTAGGATAGGTGATATATGGTATTTAACCTACCACCCTGTAATAATTATGAGGTGCTTTTATATTTTTTGGGAAAACTATACTATGAGTTCATCCTTGGAAATTAGAAACCAAATTACTCTGACATTAATGAGTTCCAAGGTAGAGGGAAAGGCTCTACGGAAGATAGACCTAGGTCCCGTAGGGTTGTACCACAATATGAGAGGAGACCTATAACACAAAAAACCATGGCTCATGTTGTGGTCCCAATAGTCATTAAGGAACCTATTTATTTACAAACTCTTCATGTAGTTGCATTGTTGATCGATGTCATCATTCAACATGACTCATAGTTAGGTGATATCACTTCACTTATGATACCTCCACCATCATCGGATGTGCCATTAGGGTCATTTTATCCTATGACAACTCTATCATTGTCACCTACACTACTGGTGTTGTCTCTACTTATTCCACCTACATCATCATCACATGCATCAATATAGTCATCAAGGCCTAATCAACACATGTGTTTTAGTTGCTAGCGTATGTGTGATGGGTTGGATATTGTAGTGACTTACGATGGATTGACATAACATGCATTTGTACATTACATGAAGACCTATTATGCATCTAGATGTGAGGATTTGATGAGGATGGTCTTTGGTGGAGAGGAGACATATGTGTGTTTTTTTGAGTTTGCACATGTTAATATTTTATCACCTACATATCGTAAAAGTAAATAATTTTTTATTTTATAGAACACTCTAGATTGATACATGAACAATATGCAATGTAGGGTGTAGCAAATAGTATGAGAAGAATGCATAGTACTCATTCTGCTAGAGGTATGAGGCCAGGAGAAAGAACACTTGAGGTAGTTTTTAAAATATTCTAAAAGTACAAGAATACATTGGTTTCAAAATTTTATTTCTTAATTTCTATGACACCAACAATGCAAAGTTCCCTAGATGTTTTTTCTTAGTTTTAATGACATTATCTAACATTATCTTTCAACTATCCTTCCAATCTTTTCCACACCTTGTCTAAGCTCCACTAGACATCTTAGAACCATTGGTTTTGTACCTTCAATCACCCAGTGGAAGAATCAACTCACTGTTATCAAATCCCTTATGTCATGGTATAGAAAACTGTACTTATAATGAAGAATGATCAATAAAAAATTTCATGTCCTTCTTATGTCTTCTTGCTCTTTTATGTCCTTCTTGTCATTATTGTATCTTCTTGTCATTTACAACATTATCTCCTATTTCTAACAATGCTCTTTACTATTATATAGGGCTTGTTGGGGGCTAAAATTTCTCAAGTTGATGATGTCATGCTTTCTACCATTAAATTTGGCCTTGAGAGGTGTATTCTATCATTTTTTGTACACCTATTAAGTTTAAAATTTGAGTTCAACTCATGTTATATTTTATTCATTTCTCTTATGTTATTTTTGTTTCTTCTTTAGTGTAGCTTGAGCTTAGGAGAAAAGTGAAAGAAATCAACAAGCACACCCAAACACAAATGAGTATTAAATACAAGTTAAGTTTATGTTTTGAGATTTATTATGAATGAATGTATATAAATGTACTCAATATTGATGAATATTTTATGACTTTTTTGTTGAATATATGTAGAAATAATTAAGTCTTTTAGAGTTGATGAATGCACTTAACACTACTGATATTCAACATAGGGAAGAGGTAAAAAATAAATTATTTTCTTTCAATTAAATTTCATCATTGTGTTATAACATGTTAAGTTTTTGATCCAGGAAATTTTAAAAGCTACTTCATCAATGGTGTCTTCTCTTATGAGTATAGGACAAGCATATGAGGTTATGGTATGCATTTTTTTTGAATACATATTAAATAGTTGCATTTACAAATGAGTACATGTAGTTTTTAGTTCTATAGTAATTATCAAAAAATTTGGGTTATTAACATTTGTTAATTATCTTTTACATATTACAACACCCTTCACAACTTGATACAAATCCTTTTATCATTTCCTTTTTTTAGGAGTCTCAAGCATCAAATATGGGGTCAAACATGAAAAAGGCTAAGGTATGCATGTAGATTAATTTTTGAAGCCCTCTTATGATCTAATTGTTATTGCTTTTGTGTATGATATAAATCCCCAACACCTACATCTACAAAGATAATATTTTTATCACTTACCATGCAAGTCATGCCTCAAACTAACATTGATTCATTATTGGTTACGCCTCCTACTAGTATAAGAGATCTAGCTTAGGCTACAATACTTTTTTTTTTTACTCTATTGAGAAATCTCTAACACCTACTCTAAAACTCTTAATATTTTATCACATACCATATAATTTGTGCTTCATACCAACACTTTTTCATCATTGGTTGTGCCTCCTACTAGCATGGGAGATCCAACTTAGGATCCAATACATATTTCTTTTTTACTCTATTTAGAATCACTAACACCTATGTCTACAACTCTAACTTTTTATTGTATTTCATCACTGGTTATGCCTCCTACTAGCACGAGAGATCCAACTTAGGCTCCATTACACTTTAAAAAAAAAAAAACTCTAATTAGAAATCCCTAATGCCCATGTCTACACATCTAAAATTTTACCACTTACCATATAGGTTGTGCCTCATACCAGCACTTTTTGATCACTAGTTGTGCCTCCTACCAGCACTAATTCATTGATAGTTATGTCTCCCATTGTCACTCTACCTCATCATTTTGTTAGGAGTCTTGCCTATCCATGAAGGAGCACATTACCATTATCATTTAGTCCAAGTGTGAGACAAAGAGATGAGGTAATCAATGGTTCAACTACCAACAATTTATAACCCATTTTTTAGTTACTTTCATATTATTTTTAGATAAGATATTTGATATAGCATTTTATTTTTTCTTGTCCAAACACCTAGCGAGCCATGTATTTCATCAAAGAGGAGTAGTTTTGATGATCAAGCACAATCATAGATATTGATAAAGTTATACATATGTAGTTATGGTCATTGCATGGAATTTATATATATTCAACTTTTGAATTGTATATATTCAACATCTATATTGTGCACGTTCAACATTCATATTGTACACATTTAACATTTCTATACATTCAACATTTGTATTGTACCTATAAGACATGACATATTTTTGTAACTAAATGATTGTGTTGACATATCAGTCAAGTTTGTTATTAGCCGAACACACTTATTCAGATTTTGTATAGCTATTGAGCTTATTAAACAATCTATAGTGTTTGCCATGTAATTCAGTAGCCACCATGCTCTACAATTGCTATCAAGTCTTTTGGAGTAATCTCAATGATTATCGAGCAGATTCAATCAGTGTGAAGTTCAATAGTTCAAACCATGCATTTTAGTGTATACCAAGTTTATCAGTGGTTATTGAGTTTGCAGTTCATGTGATGTGAAGACAATGTTTTTTGAGCATTGTAGTATCTACCGCGTGTGTAGTTCAGGTGATATGAAGCCAGTGTTAACCAAGCTACTTCATGGTAACCAAGTGATTCAGTGTTTGCTGGGTTATACAATATCTACCAAGCCACCAGTGTAGACCAACTTCAAGACTACTTGAAGGTGATCAGTATGGACTGAGCTTCTACATCCAGCAAGAGCATGATGATGCCAAGTAGTGATAGTGGATGTCAAGTATTAGAACCTCACTAAGTCAGTCTTCAAAACTTGAGTATCTTCATGTGGGCCGACTTTGTAATATTTGTGTTAACTTGTGTCCTGGTTGACTTTGTAATTTTGTAATTTGGATTGGTATATATATGTAATGTTTTGTATCATATCCAATGAAAAAATGTGAAAGAGAAAGAATGTGAATGTGTAAGAATATGTATTATGGATGCAAAAAGTTCAAGTTATGAATGCAATAGATAAAGAATTATAAAGACCATATCAGTATAAGGAGCAGTAGTGACAAATCTATCATAGAAAGGTGATTAGTACACTATGGAATCTCTATCAGTAAACTCAGCTGCAAATCAAAGATCTACTACTTTATCCTAATAGGTGAACCAGTCAAAATCCTCTAACAAGGTAGAACTAATAGTCTTTTATAAATCTCTTTACCAAGTGCATAATTCATTGTATTTTTGTAAATCCTCTTACAAGGTGGACCTAATAGTCCTATTTTCTCCTAATGGGGTAGATCATTAAAAGTGATCAGTGTAAGCCTTAATAGGCCAACTTTATGTTGCAGTACTAAAGTTTGTGGGTATCATCCCCACCCTAGTTTTATTTTCTATTTGGAAGGTTTCTGGGTCACCAAATCTTTGTGTTCAAGTGTTGTGGATGCTTTCATGTTTCTCAGTTTCTCATGCATGCAATTAGATTAGATGTGATGAATCAAGTACTAATTGATTTATTGGATTAAGAATTGAAATTATTAAAGTTTTAGAAGTTACTAATTCACCCCTCCCCTCTCAGTAACCTAGAATAGTCTTGAATGTTTCCAACAATTGGTATCAGAGCTTTGTGGTTCTCAGGAGAAAGTTTAACAACTTAAGCAAAGATCAAGGATATGGAGATATTCAAACTTGAAAAAGATATTGACAATGAAAAGTTGGATCTAGAAATGGCCATTGCTCAAATCAAGAAAGCTAAGGAGCAACTTTCCCAATCCCTAAAAAGAAGAAAGGAACTTGAAAATAAAATGAATGATCTTCTTTACATTGAAGAAAGAATTGAAGACTTTCATCCTTTAAGTAGCTCAGATGAAGCAAATGATGCCATCAAGGAACTCCTAGAGAAGAATGGTTCCTTGCAAGAAGAAGTATGAAAGCTAAAAAGAGAACAAGAAATTTAGTTAGTAAGGTTATCTAAAGTCTTGAAATAGAGAAAAAATATAAAAGAAGAAATGGATGGAAGGAATAATGAAATCCAAAACCAATCCCTTTAGCAAGTAGACCTTATTGATTAGCTCTCTAATGCAAATGAATAAATCATGAGCCTAAGATTTGAAAATGAAAGAATGAGAAATGATCTAAATTCTAAAAGGAAAATCAATGAAAGAATAAAAAATGAGCTAATATCTAAAAGAAAAATCAATGAAAGTTTGAGAAATGACCTAAACACTGAGAAGCAAATCAATAAAAGACTGATGAAATCTCAAGCAGACATGGATCAACTGAATGAGCAAAACCTCCATAGGAAAAAAGGAAAAGCAAGAGTTGGATACAAAGAAGAAGGTGAATCCTCCAAACAATGTGCTCAAAGGAATCAAAGACCTATTTGTAATCACTGTGGTAAGATAGGTCATAAATCAAACAAATGTTGGAGCAATGGAAAAACAAACTTCAATAAAAAATGCTACAATTGCAATCAACATGGTCATATGGCTAATGAATGCAAAGAGAAACCAAGATTTGAAGGTAATTATCATAAATGTAAGAAACATGGACACAAGATATCAAATGCAAAACAAAGACATTGAATCCTGTAGAACAATTTGTGAAAGCAATATTTGATTGGGATTACAATACCTTGTGTAGATGTCATTATTGTGGAGAATTTGGACACATTGGTATGAATTGTGTCAAACATCATATGAGGAAAAGAGATACCACTAAAAGATGTTTCATTTGTACAAAACTTGGTCATCTTTCCAAGAATTCTATGAATACTAGTAAAATTGAAGATGAAAAGAAGGCAAAGGCTGATAACATCTAAATGCAAATGAGACAAAAATGGATTCCTAAGTCTACCGAGGATACTATTTCAACCAATGATGGTCAAGTCACTCAAGAATTGGGTGACTCTACCATTTCTAAATAATTCTCAAGAAAGAACTAGAACTAGGTTATCAAAGAAGACATCTAAATCAGTTCTAGTTGAAAGGTGAAAAAGATCCAAATTTGTATGCAAGATACAAAAGGATAATTGAGCAAGATCGATATCAATTATTACCAAGTTACCTTTTGTACTGAGTAAGCTTGGGTCATAGACTCTACCAAGCAAGTTCAGGAACAACAAAGGCACTTATGTTTAGCAAATGATGGAGACATTGCCAAGTGATCAACGACAAGCAGTGGATGACAGAATGTTAGCATAATGTTAACTTAGCTACCTCTATATCGAGCATTAATGGCCAAGTTTTTACGAAAGGCATGGAAACACATTCATTTCTTACCATGAATTTTCAAGTAATATTGCAAAGAGTTATTTTCTATGTGATCAAGAAACTTGAGTGAATTTCCTGCAAATTTTTTTTGAAGTTCACTCAAGCTACCAAGTGAGAATGGAATCTAGTAGCACCAAGGTCAAGAAAAATTCTAAAATGTTGGTTTGAGGAGTTGAATGAAAAGTGCCAAATTTCAAGCTTGCACCCATGGTTGCTGAAACCCTAGACCCAAGCAAAGCTCAATCCCAAATCCCTCCCAAGGTACTTCTTGTTAATGACATTCAAACTCATTTCAAATGTGCAATTCAAGAAATTGGTACTCTGGAGATGGATGATGCCCTAGGTTAGTTATGTGTTGATAGAACCTTGAAACCCGAGAATCAACATTTGGAAGCAACAGGTTTGACACACATTCCCCATATACCCTGAGAATTTCAAATTAAATGGATTAGATATATCCTTAGCCAGGTGCATAATGAAAAAATGTGGTTAGAGCAACCAATTTTGATAACCAAGAAGATGAGTCATTAAATCACTAGCCTTCTCATGCTTGCCAAAGCCAAAACAACTAAAACCCTAGGTTGGGCAGAGTTGGGGAAGAAAACCATAGCCAAGTGGGATGGCAGAGGTATGAAAATAAGCAATGTCACTGATGCAGAGTTGAAGTTTGGAATCCATGTTATTTCTCATAAGGTATATAGTTCAAGCCATCTTAATAGTGTATCATGTGAAGCTGTGAATTTGGCATATAAAGTGGTGAAGAACAACTATACTTATGACCTTGTCACATTATTGTTGAGGAAATTCAATAAGAACATGGAAACTATTAGAACATCCAAGAATAACCTATGCAAATTTGGTTCACTATTAACCTATGTATTCTTTTATGTTCAGAAGTTCTTCCCTTGCAAAGGCACTATAGTCTAGAGAAAAGATGTGCCTATACTTTACCAAATTAATGAATATATTACATAAATGGGTGAGAACTACGGAAACATCATGGACAACTACTTCTATGTGTTCAAAGATAAAATTCACAATAGGTTCAAAATTTGAAAGAAGTTAGTTAAAGACTACAAGGATGTTGTGTGCTTCATGGTGGACTTTGACAAGGTATATATCCAGGCAATTAAGCCTGGAGTTACGTGGGTCAAACCTCTTGGCTATGAGGTGAATATTGATGAGACCAAGGATATCATCAAAGCCCTTGTCAATGAACATGTTGATCACAAGGCCTCTTATTTTGGAACCTATGATGAAGCTAAGGCCAAAATTTAGCTAGAGATAAAGCTCCCATAGGTGGTTAACAAAGGGAAGAGAAGGATAGCCAAACTAAAATCTAGTGCACCTCTCTTGTTAACTAAGGAAAAGGTGAGGATGAGGAATAGGCAGAGGATAAAGAAAAATCTAAGAAAGAAGAAGAACCTTTGAAGAAAAAGGCAAGGTGATCATCACCAAGCCTGCAAAGGCATCCACTACAATCTTCACAAGGAGATCATAGAAGAAAGGAAATGACATTGTATTCAACAAACCTTCACCCACCTTCCAAGAAAAGTTGAAGCAATTGGACGAAGGGGCAGTAATAAAAAAACTTTAAATCTTTGAAATATGAGACTAGGATAGAGGTGGAGCATAAACAAGTTGAAGAACTAGTGCTAAGAAAAATGGGTAAGTGGAAGTACTCACCAGACCAAATCACCTCTCAAGTCTCGAACGAATTGCTAGAAAAGACCAAGCTAAGATGGGATTTTTCTATGCAAATATTCAAAGAAATATATGTACAAACCCTAAGGCAATTACTACTGAGCATATTAGATGCTAAGGTGAAAGAGTCTTTCTCTAAGATTTAATACTTGTTTAGTTTTGATTAAGGACATAGAGCATGTTGTTAAAAATGCTTCAAACACTTGGAAAAATATGTATCATCTTCATAAACCATGTGACTTTCCAATTGAAGTAAAGGATGTTGACAAAGAAGAAGATAAGGAGAAAGATGAGGAGGAAGATGTTGAAGAAGTGATTCATTTTGATAATGAAGAAGATGAAGAGGATCAAGGTCCAGAAGCTACTAAGGAAGATAAGTAAGATGATGAGGAGACTGACCTAGTCAAGATAGTTGCTATAGTCATTGCCTCATTACCTCGCTTCCTTACTCCCTGAGAAAACTATTATCTACATCAAGTATGGAGATAGCTTCAGAAAGTTTGGTTGTGACTACTACTAATACATCAAATGTCCAATCACTCTTTGCCCCAACTTAGCTCAGCATATCATTGACAGAAGTGACTTCCACTTCATCAACTGTGTTGCAAACTCCTTCATCTACCAAGTTTAGTTCTTTAGTCATCACCTCTCCAATTTTAACTTCTTTAGTTTTGAGTGCATCCAAGGTAAGCTCTCTAGTTTTGTCTACTTCAGTTTTGGATTCTATAATTTTGACTTCATCAATTTTGGATTCTTCAAGCATTTTTGTAAGTATTCCATTAGTTAGTACAATATTAGTTTTTACTACAAGCCCAAGTATGTCCACTATTGTTTCTATTTCAAGTACAAAGGGAATAAGTGCAAGGACAGTTGAGCCTAAGGCTCAACCGAGTACAAAATTTTTGGGGAAAGAAAAGGAGATAGAAGAAGCTATAGATTTGGGTGAGCAAATAATAATTTCCAAATGGGATATGTAAAATATTTCTACAAAAATCCTCTAGAAAAAGGCTAAATAGTAAAGATTGAGAGAGGAAAGAGACAGAGAGGACAAGATAATAGATGATGCCAAGAATATCTTGACCGAGGTAATAGGAATTGAGGTTGATTCTTCTCAACCTATTTTGTTTCAGCTTGGAGAGGCAGTCCAAAAGTTCAATAAGGACACCAGAGGACAAGATAATCTTGTTGAAAAGGCTGAAAAGAAATTCAACAATAAAGTGCTAGAGAACATTGCTTAGCAAATAGCCATTTATCAAGTTGAGCTTTCAACAATTTTGATCAATCTTGAGGCATCTTGTTCAAATGTGTCATCACTTTTTGTGAAACTGTGTGATGTCACTAAGTATACAAAGGAAGTAAAGGAAAAATTGTCCAAAATTGATATAGATCTTAAAGCAAGTGCTTAGCAGCTACAACTTTACCCTAGTTCAAGCTTTGCACATTTCAAGAAGATTAGATTTTTGTTAGACTGGCAAGCTAAATTGTTAAGAGAAGAAGCAATGATCTGTTCAACATTGATTGATGATATAAAAATATGATCCTTCTAGTCATGGATGCTATGTAGAAACATATTATATATTCAAAGACTTTGATCCATGATAACAAGTTCTCTATTATAGATCACATGATTGAACTCTTAGCAGAAGTGTAAATTGCAATTCATACATGCAAGGTCTTGCAAGATAACTGGATAAAACCTTGGAAATCACCCTCAAGGTACACTCTGATTTCTTATCTCATTTTGGTGTCTCCATGTAAATATCTTAAAATAAATCTTTGGCATTACTGTTAAAAAGGGGGAGATGAGATATGGGAGAAAAGTTATAAGAGGAGATATGTTATTATATGAGATGTGTTATTATATGAGAGAAATGTTACATGTACATGGATGAACACATAGTATGGTGGAAAAATATGCTATGGTGAAGAACTAATCTATATATACCTTACAAAGATCAATTTTGAAAAATCTCAAAAAATATACCAAGCTAGTATCACATGGTGATGAATACAATGTATTCAGTTTTGGGTTGATAAGTGTTTTTGTCACTAATGCCAAAGGGGGAAATTGTTGACATATTAGTCAAGTTTTTTATTAGTGACACACACTTATTTAGATTTTGTACAGCTACCAACCTCATTAAACAATCTACATTGTTTTCCATGTAATTCAGTAGCCATCAAGATCTACAGTTGCTACCAAGTCTTTTAGACTAATCTTAGTGGTTACCGATTAGATTCAGTCAATGTGAAATTTAGCAGTTCAAACCATGCATTTCAGTGTATACTAAGTTTATCCATGGTTACCAATTTCACAGTTCATGTGATGTGAAGCTAATTTTTATCGAGCATTGTAGTATCTATCGAGTTCGTAGTTTAGGTGATGTGAAGCTAGTGTTAACTGAGTTACTTCACGGTAACCAAGTGATTCAGTGTTTGCCAAGTTGCACAATATCTTTTGAGTCACCAATGCAGACCGAGTTCAAGACTACTTGAAGGTGATCAGTATGGACTGAGATTCTACATCTACCAAGAGCATGATAATGCCAATTAGTGAAATTGGATGCCAAGTATCAGAACCTCACCGAGTTAGTCGTTAGAACTAGAGTATCTTCATGTTGGCCAACTTTGTAATATTTGCGTTAACTTGTGTCATGGCCAACTTTATAATTTTGTAATTTGGACTAGTATATATATCTAATCTATTGTATCATATCAAATGAAAAAATTTGAAAGAAAAAGAATGTGAATGTGTAAGCATATGTATTATGGATGTGAAAAGTTCAAGTTATGAATGCAACAGATAAAGAATTATAAAGGCCATATCAGTATAAGAAGCAGCAGTGAAAAATCTATCATAGAAAGTTGATTAGTACACTAAGGAATCTCTATCAACAAACTCAATCGCAAATTAGAGATCTATTGCTTCATCCTAATAGGTGAAATAGTCAAAATCCTCTAATAAGGTAGACCTAACAGTTTTTAATAAATCTCTTTATTGAGTGCATACTTCATTGTATGTTTGTAAATCCTCTTACAAGGTGGACCTAGCAGTCCTATTTGCTCCTAACATGACAGATAATTAGAAGTGATCAATGTAAGCCTTAACAAGCCAACTTTATGATGTAGTACTAAAGTTTGTGGTATCATCCTCACCCTAGTTTTACTTTCTATTTGGAAGGTTTTTGGATCACCAAATCTTTGTGTTCAAGTGTTGTGGACGCTTTCATATTTCTTAGTTTCTCATGCATGCAATTAGATCAGATTTGATGAATTAAGTGCTAATTGATTTATTGGATTAAGAATTGAAATTGTTAAAGTTTTAGAAGTTACTGATTCACCCCTCCCCTCTTATTAACTTAGCATAGTCTTGAGTATTTCCAATAGATTGATATTCCATGATATTGCTCATTTTGATATACGTTAAACTTGAACTTCCATCCAACTTGTTCATTATGTGCATACATAGTTGTACTTCATCTTACTTTTTTCAATTAATAAAAAATGTGAATGTTCATTATTTAATATATAAAATGTAACATGTTTATACAATTTAATGTAATATATAATCAAACTCATATGTGTTTGTTGTGTTTTGTAAATATTTGTGTATTTGATTTTGTGTTTGTTATGTTGTGGTTTAACCCCCATTTGGCATGCATATTTAAGCCAACATGAGAAATGATCTACTAAGGGAAATATGTGCTCTTATAATGTTTTTTTATAACTTTTTAGGTCTCCTAGGATATGTAGGTGTTAGTTTCAAAAGGTTTTGTAATATTTTTTTTGAAACTTGCTATGTTTGTCATTTTTTAGCAAAAGTTGCAATATGGAAACTTTACATCTTTTTTTTAAAGAGTGGGAGGTGAAAGGTTTTTTGGTTATGTTAGGATGTGAATAGCCCTAAATTGACACACTTCCAACATGAAATGGTCAAATCAAATCAATTTTCTTGTTACTAGACTGATTTACTAAAGCAATTATCAATTATCCTTACAATGTCACCAATGTTTCTTAGAGACACTTTAGGGACACTTCTATAGTGTGCTCCATAATACCTAAGGGACTCTATGGCCAAAAAATGGTTGGCACTAGCTTAAACCCAACCAACCAAACCTAAAAAAAGAAGATGATTTGATCCAAGGATGAATGATTTAAAATATACTCAACCTTTCTCATTTGAACTGAGCAACACTACAACTTTTGACAGTAGGTGAGAAAGGGATGTGAAATCCAAACAAAGTTAGATATCCTAAAATTGAGATAGGTTATTATAGGCCTCAAAAACAAAATCCTATAGCACCTAATTTCTTGTTGATGCCTTCCATGAGCTTTGAGATATGCCCACTCAAATATTTCTTATTAATGTTGCTTAAAGACCATTAGGGATATTTTTGTACAGTGTACTTGATAACATTTAAGGGATTTGGTGACTAAAACGAGGTTGGCACTAGCATAAATCCATCCAACTAGAGCTAACAAAGAAGATTATTTGATCCTAGGATAAATGGTTTGAAATATACTCAACCATGCTCATTTAAACTAAGAAATAATGCAACTTTTGGCCTTAGGTGAGAAAGAGATGCCAAATCCAAAAAAATTTAGATCTCCTAAAAATGAGATAATTTGTAACAAGCCTCAATAATGCAATCCTATAGCACTTGAATTTTCATCGATACCTTACGTGATCTCTAATATATGTCTGCTCAAAGATCACTGCCTATAATTATTACATACACTTATGTGCAGTGTGCTTGATAATGTTCAAGGGACTGTGTGGTTGAAACAAGGTCAATACTAGCCTAAACCCAACCAACTAGAGCTAATGAAGAAGATGATTTGATCCCAAGATGAATGGTTTGAAATATACTTAACCTTTCTCATTTTAACTGAGTAACACTATAAATTTTGGAAATAGGCAAGAAGGGGATGCTAAATCCAAACAAAGTTGGATCTCCTAAAAATAAGAAAGGTTCTTGTAGGCCTCAAAAATACAATCTTGTAGCACATGACCATTCATAAATACCTTGCATGATCTATAAGGTATTCCTACTCAAAGACCATTGGCTAATGTTTCTTAGAGACCCTTAGGGACACTTTCGTGTAGTGTGCTTGGTAATGTTCAAGGGACTTTGTGGACAAAACAAGGTTAGCACTAGCCTAAACCTGGCCAATCAGAGCTAATGAATAAGAATATTTTATCCCAAGATGAACGGTTTGAAATATATTTAACCTTGTTCATTTGAATTGAGTAACACTACAACATTTGGTAGTAAGAAAGAAAGGGATTCCAAATCCAACCAAAGTTAGATCTCCTAAAACTAAGACAGATTATTGTAGGCCTTGAAAATGAAATCCTATAGCACCCAATTTTTTTCAATACCTTGTAGGATCTCTGAGATATGCCCACTTAATGATCATTTCCCATTATTACACACAATCCCTTAGGGACACTTTTGTGCAATGTTCTTGATAACATTTGAGGGACTCTATGGATGAAATGAGCTTGGCACTAGCCTAAACTTAGCCAACCAAAGCTAACAGAAAAATGATTTGATCCTAGGATGAATGATTTGAAATATACTCAACCTTACTCATTTGAACTAAGCAACACTACAAATTTTGGGAGTGGGTGGGATGCCAAATTCAAACAAAATTGGATCTCCTAAAATTGAGATAGGATATTGTAGGCCTTAACAACATGATCCTATAAGGCCTAACTATTTGTCAACACCTCACATGAGTTTTGTGATATCCCCACTCAAATATCACTACCCAATGTTTCTTAGAGACCCTTAAGGACACTTCTCTACAGTGTGCTTGTTAATGTGTGATGGACTTTGTAGTCAAAATTAGGTTGTAACTAGCCTAAAATTTTCCAACTAAAGCTAATAGAGAAGATGATTCCATAGTAGAATGAATAGTTTGAAATATAATCAACCTTTCTCACTTGAACTGAGCAATTATTGACAATTGGGTAATGGAGATATGTAATTGTTTTCATTTATAGAAACACATGATGTACATGTTCACAAGACACTTTTGAAATAAATATACTTAGCTTTTGGTACTTAAAAAATTTTCTAAGTATGGAATTTGGTATACATCAGTGCATCATTTTGTTTATAACTTGTTGCTAATGTCATATTATGAATAGAAAAGTTAGATGGAGATTGTATACATGTTGTTGATGATGTGTATAACCTCAAAAATTAGTACAGACTATATAGAACAAAGATATTTGTGTTTTAATGAAACAAGATAGTGGAATTGAAGGAAATGATTATTTTGTTTACAAACTAATTACTTGTGCAATTAGGTCTAACATCCTAGATGTTTACTCTAAGTTGGAAAAGTGTATTGTGGTCTTAACCAACCTAGTAGAAATTTGTGTAAATGCATGGCATTTATGCAAAGTACATCTTACAAATTGAAGCATGCTATCATGTAATTGTGATGTTGAGGAATTGTATGCAAAATTATTTGAAAGTGATATATGTGAAGTTTTGTAAAAGCTATTTTGTGATCCAAGATCAAGCAAAAGATTAGAGATCAATCAAGGAAGAAGTTATAGTACTTATTTTCAAAATTTTGATTACTTGTTTGGGCAGTGAGCTCTTCTTATAATTGGAAGTGCATGTTTAGGTAGTGGGCTCATCTTGCATCTATTGTACTACAACTCCTAACAGGGATTCAAAGTCTCCTAATAAGGAACTTATATATCAGTATATTATCTAGTGGGTATCATCCCCATCAAGGTTTTTCCTTGGCCAAGGTTTCCCTAGTTAACAAAATTTGGTGTTATGAGTTATCTTTGTGCATGGTTACTATTAATGTTCAGCATTAATTTATTACTTTGTTATGTATGGTTTAAAGTAAAAATAATATCTAGTTGGTGACTAAATTTTGTAGATTATTGATTCCCCCCCCCCAACCCCCTCCTCAGTTATCCCTATTTCTAACAATTGGTATCAGAGGAGAGTTACTCTAAAGAGGCTTAATAGCTTGAGTAAGATCCCTATGGATATGGAACAATTGATCAAGAACCTTGAAGAGGCACTTGAAAAAATTAATCTCCTTACTAAAGAAAGAGATAAGCTAAAAGACAGATATGAAGACTCCAAAGCATACATTGGACAATTGAAAGAAAAGCTTGAACATCTCAAATCTAAGTCTAAATCTACTAAATCTAAAATTTGTAATGATGACTATTCAAAGCTGAAGATAGAATACAAGATCTTGAAGCATTGATTGAAGATTATGAATCTAAAGTTGACTTTGAGAAATGATCCTAGCAAAGTTGAATATGATTTGAAAACTAAGAATGCAGATCTAAGAACAAGTTTGGCAAAGAAGACATCTAAATTTAAAACATTGAAAGATCATGAAGAACTTCATAAGTACAATAATATTGTGAAATGTGAATTAACTCAATGCAAGCAATAACTTGAGAAGCTTTATTTTGTAGAGAAAACATTGATGATTCAATATCAATAAAGAGGCCTACTTATTTATAACCTGAGATTAGATCAGAAACAAAAGAAGAAAGAAAATTTGATGATAAGATTGAATCTAGTCAATCTTCTTGCAAACCTAAAGAAGTTAGACAAGACAAGGAAGTCAATATTTTGGATGAACCAAAGCAAGTGGAATATCCTAAGGAAACTAGGTAAGAATTTAGAGGTAAGTGTTTTTCATGTAATGAAATAGGTGATATGAAAAGAGATTGTACAAATAATTCATTTAATCATGTTAATGATTTTTGTTGTCATAATTGTCATGGTATGGGTCATAAAGAAATTGATTAAGGAAACCCAAATATGGTAATGATAGAAGGAATAGTAGAATGTCTAGAAATACTAACCTTCAAGATAGAAGAAGATCTAATGAAAGGACATCAAGAGGAGGAAGACCTTATGAAGATAGAAGAAAAATTGTGTGTCATAAGTGTAACAACTTTGGACACATAGCTCAAAATTTTCATGCACTTGATGATTAGAAAAATCCTAGAAGTAGAACATTAGTATGTCAATTATGTAATGAGTTCAGACATATAAAAAAGTATTGCAAAATGGATAAAAACTTTGTAGATAGAAGGAACAATGGAAGAAAATTTAGAAATAGAAGGAATGATGGAAGAAATGTTAGAAATGAAAAAAAGGAACCATGCAAGGAACTCCAAAACTAACAAAGACAATGAGGAACAAAGGAATGTAGTTAGTGAACTTTGAAAAGAACTCAATGAGGCATTTCTAAAAGGATTGGTCATCTCAAAAGATAAGTTAGATTATTGTGATAGGAATATCAAAGTTAGTTATCGAGTTTGATTCAATTAAGTTGAATTAAGCGTGTTCACAACACCAAAATTTGAAAACTTCATTCAAAGATTTAATTAGACGTTGTGAAGTTGGGAAAAGATGTATCAAGGTAAGCTTAGATGGTACCTAAGCTCACTTGTAATTTGGAGCTTAGCTAAACAAGTTACAAAGGAATTAAGAGTTATTGTTATTATTAATTCTGTAGCAGAAGATGAAAATTATGTTTTTGTAGAGAATTTTGTGAAGCAAAGTCCTATGGAGATTTTCACAATGAAAGGAGGCTATGACAAACCTAAGGTGGCATCTGAAGATCGGATAGATGATCTTGAGCAGTTACTTGATTATAGAATGTAATTGACAAATATTTTGTGTTTGCATAGTATTCAATTAATTCAAGTTCAAGTTGATGGAATAAATGGAGTACAAACTTGATTTTCACTTCATTTTGAAATACATCCAAACAAGAAAGTACTCAGAAGTGACTTGTCGAGGCCATTTTGAAGCAAACCCTATTCCTAAAAAGATGTATTTTATCATTTTTTTTGTAAATTTATTTGGTAAAAGCTCAAATTTGATATAATCATGGACATTTTAGTAGTGCACAATGTTGAGAATGAGGACATACCAAAGTTGAAATTTGTTTCTGTGAAACCTGTAGAAGGAAATCCTAACTTACCATTATCCATTACTCCAAACAATGTAGTATATTTGGAAGAAAGGAAGTTATCTTAACAATAAATTTGAATCTATTGGAAGTGAATACATGAACAAGGATATGGAATTAGTTTTCAATCATGATATAATTGTGAAACCTAGATTTGAACACTTGAAGGAATTAGACCTATTCAAATATCATTTCTATAGAGAATTGGACACAGATGAGTGGACATAAATCATATTAAGCAGAATGCATGATAGGAAACTATGGATGCAAGATAGTATAGTTGATATTTTTGCCAACCTTATTCATGAGGTAATCGGTCTTAGTAAACAAGGCATCATACCTATAGGTGAGAAAATGGTTAAGAAGAAAGTTGAAAATTATACCAAAGAAATGTACAATGGAAAGGCCATGGTGATCAACACAATTAAGCAATATGATGTAAGATTCCTAAGTATAATTGTTTCCTACTCTGTATGTGCAAGCTCAAAGATTGATGAATTGTTAGCTGGATTCATCTATGCAACATTTGAGATATGTATTGAGAAGGAACAAGTAAACCTCAATGAAATTCTAAGAATGCAGCTACTTGAGAACCTTGAAAAGATCAAAAGGACTGAGAATGGTGTGTTTAGATTTTAGTCACTAATCAATCACATATTCTTTCATGTGCTTAAAAGATTTCCATATTTATTAGTCATAGAGATAATGAGCAGTAATAGATGTACAATGGAAAATATCACAGAATTATATAGAAGACATCAAGTAGATAAGATATTAGATAGTGGAAACCTAGTAATGAGGACATTTCAAAATGAAATGAGATAGAGATTTAGAATTGTAGGTCTACAATTGTAGATATATTTAAAGATGACACTTGTGTTATGGTTTATATAGATTTTACTTATATACAATAGTAGTAGAACCTCAGTAAACATTTCTTGATCCCTTAGGTTATCAATTGAGTCATGATATTGCAGTTGGGTATATTGATTTGTTGTTGAAATCAGAGAAGGATAAAGTAGAATATAGATTTGGAACACATGATGAGATTACCTAGTCATCTCGTCAAGCATCCTTGGAAAAGGCCTTTCACAAGAAGATAGAAAATAGTATGAAGAAAACTTTATCAAAGGCCAGTATGATTGAGAGTGAGTCTAAGGCAATCAGGAAAACTATGATATAAGGTATACAGAATATACAACCCGTGTCAGTATCTATTATAGAGAAATCTTCAGAATAGAGCATTCCATATGTAGTAGTTTCAGATGTACAAGCAAGTGAGCTGAAGAGAAAACTTGAGAGATTAGTGGAAGTAATGACCATAAAGACTAGAAGGATCAAGCAACAAGCCATTGGACTAGTCAAAAGACAAAAGATATTGTTGATAATTGTTGAGTCTAGCAATGAAGAAGAAGAAGAACAAGAAGTTATGCAAGAAGAGAAGGTGACAATGTCTAAGCAATCAGCAGGAAAAGCTCAGTAACCCTAGAAGTTGAAGATAGAAAATATAAACTTAGCTATTGCTATTGAGGGTAACTTTGTTCAGATGTAAAAATTTTATGGTTTATATAAAACTTTTGAGAAAGAGTAGATTGATATCTCTACAATGAGATACATTATTGAAAATAATCTAAAATTCAAGGATATTGAGGGCATAGTAAACCAAAAAGTCTATGATAAACTTATTGAGAAGAAGGCACCGACAAGAGGAGATGATTTTTAACTTTGGAGGTCTATGCTAAGAACTATTTGCAAGATTGATGATGAAGAAGAGATTAAGATATTATTGTATAATTTTGCACCTTATCTAAGAAATAAAGTGAGACCATTTTTGTTTATGGTGGGTGAGAAAGACAAGTTAAGAATTCAAACCGCAGTAGAAATAAGTCAAATGTTGATAGAATCTAAGGTAACATCTTCACCAACACCTAAGACCTCAGAAGTGTCAATGAGTAGTGATACTATGCAGATAGATCAAACCAATGTTACCATTAACATTTATGATATTAATCCATTTGAAGGTTCTAACTTAATGAACCTAATTCCGAGAATATTAAAGAAAAACTAAGGCAAACTAAAGAGGAAAAGAGATTACTAGAAGAAGAGAGGAGGAAAGTAGAAGAGGCCAAGCATAAACTTCTTGAGGATGAGAAGAAAAGAAGGGAAGAGGAGGAAAAGAAAATAATAGTAGAAGAAGAAATAAGAAAAAAAATAGAGGAAGACAAGAAGAAGAAATTGGAAGAGGAAGAGAAGAGAGAAAATGAAAGGAAGGAAAGAGAAAAGAAAGAAGAAGAGAGAAGGGTCAAAGAGGCATCCAAGAAGCAAAGGGAGGATGACACTAAAACTTCTAGTTCATCTACTCCACTTTCACTTTACAACCTAGCAACTGATGATGATGATCAAATTGATTTGATCTCGTCCATATCAAAACTTATTCAAAAGAATAGAACAGTGAAGAGTCTGCAGAAAACCTTGATGGAGGTTACTGACAAACTACATAGTGCTTTGGTAGTGCAACACATAGAATTAGATCTAGAACAAAGGGAATAGGTAGTGTTAAATTCATTTGATGAAGAATTTACTAATTTTTTAAGTGGTGCAGAAGAAAAGGCACAAATTTCACATGATGCTAACTTGTTTAGCACCATCTATCAAAATATTAAGAATGATTTGATAAGTCTTGATACTTGTATCAAGGAACTTCAAAAGTGGCAATAGGATGATTAGATATTGTACATTAAGTGTATTCTATCATGTAAACTGACTAAAGACATTGACAGTCAGATTGGATGAAAGATGAGTGAGCTAGAGACTCTATCTAGCCAGATTCAACATCCATCTTGTAAGATTGATTATTTTGAAGGACAAGTGGCCAGTATTCACAATGATACCATGAAACTGGAACTTTAGAAGGAATAAATTTTGAAGAGAATATTAGATTTTAGAGAGTCTATTTCTCTGAAAGTATCATTTGTAGAAAATCAGTTTGAGGAATGTTTCAAGGCCAAGGACACTTATTTTAACTTTTTGTATTTAGACCTTAATGCAGCTTAGATTCCATCATTCTAACTACTCTGAATCTACCAAGCAGACATGTACTAAAGGTATGGATAGTCTTTAAGGAAAATTTTGATGATTGCATGAAGATCATATTAGCTTAATGCAAAAGGACATCATTTTAGTCAACAAATAGATAGTTTTTGAATAGTTTTTGACATTTTGATCTTTTTCATTGATGTCAAAGGGGGAGAAAATGTATGAGAAAATTGTAAATCAGGTAAAGAGGAGAAAATAATATTGTAAGGGGGAGCATATGTAAAGATGGACAAAATGTAATAAATTTAATGTTATTGTATTATTATTTTTGTTAAGTTTTTGTTACTTAGCTAATTCTCCCTATTTTGTTGCCATCAATGCCAAAGGAGGAGATTGTTAACAATTAGCTAATGGAGATATGTAATTTTTATCATTTATGGAAACACATGATATACATGCTCACAAGAAACCTCAAAAATAAAGATACTTAGCTTTTGGTAGTCAAAAAATTGTCTAAGTATAGTTTTTGGTATACAACCATGTATTATTTTATTTATAACTTGTTGCAAATGTTATATTATGACTAGAAAAGTTTGTTGGAGATTGGATACATGTTGATGATGATGCCTCATAAATTAGTACCGACTATATAGAACAAAGATATTCATGTTTTAATGAAATAGGATAGCAAAATAGAAGGAAATGATTATTTTGTTTACAAAATAATTACTTGTCCAATTAGGGCCGACATCCTAGATGTTTACTCTAAGTTGAAAAAGTGTATTGTGGTCTTACCTGACCTAACAACAATTTGTGTAAAGGCATGGTATTTATGTAAAGGACATCTTGTGAATTGAAGCATGCTATTATGTAATTGTGATCTTGAGCAATTGTATGCAACCTTTTGTGAAAGCAATATATGCAAAGTTTTGTAAAAGCTATTTTGTGATCTAAGATCAAGCTAAAGATCAAAGATCAATCAAGGAAGAAGTTATAGTACTTACTTTCAAAAAGTCTGATTACTTATTTGGGTAGTGATCTCTTCTTGTAATTGGAAGTGCATGTTTGGGCAGTGGGCTCATCTTACATCTACTGTACTACAACTCCTAGTAGGGTCGGCACAACTACAACATGGTTGGAATCACCTACCAAGGATTCAAAGACTCCTAACAAGGTCCATCCTATAACAAGGAACTTATATATTAGTATATTATCTAGTGGGTATCATCCCCACTGGGGTTTTCCCTTGGCCAGGGTTTATGGTGTTATGAGTTATCTTTGCGCATGGTTATTATTACTATTTAGCATTACTCTATTACTTTGTTATGTATGGTTTAAAGTAAGAAATAATATCAAGCTAGAAACTAAAGTTTGTAGATTATTGATTCACAAAATATGGTGTTATGAGTTATCTTTGTGCATGGTTAACAAAATATGGTGTTATGAGTTATCTTTGCACATGGTTATTATTACTATTCAGCATTACTTTATTACTTTTTTATGTATGGTTTAAAGTAAGAAATAATATCAAGCTGGCAACTAAAGTTTGTATATTATTGATTCACACCCCCCCTCCCTCTCAGTAATCCCTATTTCTAACAACAACACTACAACTTTTGGTAGTAGGCGAGAAAGGGATGCCAAAATCATACAAAATTAGATGTCCTAAATTTGAGATAGGTTATTGTAGGACTTGAAAATGTGATCATGTAGCACCTAACCATTTGTCCATATCTTGTATGAGCTCTAACATATACCCGCTCAAAAATGACTACCCAATTTTGCTAAGAGACCCTTGGGGAAACTCTTGTACATTATGCTTGATAGCATTAGATGTACTCTATGAAAAAAATAAGTTTGGAACTATCCTAAACCTAGGTAATCAGAGGTAATAGAGCAGATGATTCAATCCAAGGATGAACAGTTTGAAATGTACACAACCTTGCTAATAACATAGCGATAAGATTGATGCATGTACGAAATAAAAAGTGTATTATTTTGGCAATTTGTCATGGATCTTCAATATCTTTCAATTTCTTTCTCCTAGTAATGGTTTAGAACTTCCGTGTTAATCTATTTTAACATTTTCAAAGGCTTTGAATTTGAATTGATGCATTTTCTATACAAGTTGTTGTGGCAAGTGAAAGAAAATTAGACAAGATATTAACTAGCTTTGGTCTTTATAGTGAAATGATGATCATTCCATGGATTTAAGACCCTATTTCCAATGAAACAATCAAGACCTAACATTTGTTATTAGGATAACATAATTTTGTAGGAAAGTTGAAGAGTTGTAGGTGTACACTATAATGCCCACCCATAGTTTTGTTTTTTAATATGATTACCAAAGTCTTTTAGGCTTATTTCATGCATGTTTTAGTTTCAGAGATATTTGATTTATAGTTATATGAAATTATTTCATGACTTGATTTTATGTCTAGATTGAATACTTTCATCATGATAATGCTTTAAGAACTTCTAGTTAGTAAATACAATTGCTTTCATGTTGATGTCTTACGATGTGTATATAAACAATGATGATTGTGTATTGATCAATATGAGTTATTTATATAGAAAAATGATGTTCCTTTTAATCATGATTATAAATGGTACTTACCCCATACTTGCATTTTTATGGTGTGCATTTTTTTTTTACTTTTCTATCTAACATGTATGATGTGGTTGAGAGATGGAGTCACAATCACCTACTAGCCATGATCTACATGATGTACCACTCCTCACCATTACCTATTTAACTTGCATGTGTGTGTGTGTGTAGACACATGTGCATGCTCGTCTTTTATGCAGATTGTAGGTATCAAGCATTAACTTCCATGAATTGCTAGGATGAGCGCCCTATTGTAATAACTCAATGGTAAGAATGGGTAGACAATGATCATGTCTAGTCCCAACAATAGCCTAATTACTTGTCTTTAGAAGGAGGAATTGTATCTAACTGTCTACCTATTTTAAACCCACATGTTTATCTTTGTGTGTGTTGTTTGATTGTAGTTTTTTGTCAATTTTTATATGTTGCTTTTATGTGATTTGTTATGTGAATTATTTGATAAAATAGTTAATTATGAATTTTAGATTAATCATTTGACATTCAAATTATTAAATTTTATTTGATTGAAAGGGGAAAAATATTAAAATAAGATGATATTTAATTCTTTGGAATTAATTGAATATATGACTAATTTAAAAAAATTAAATTACAAAGAATTTAAATATTAGATATTATTTTATTATGAATATTTAATTAATATTATTAAAATTAGAGTTGCATTTAAATAATTAACTACAATTATCTTTATTGGTTTCACTAATAAATATTGCTTTAAAGAGCTTGCATTAAATTAGAGGGGAAAATAAATAAAAGAGTTTATTTAATAAAAAAGTGAGTTGAATATGCATGAAATGATTAATTAAATAAAATAATTATATTTTAGGGATTTTAGAGACATAAACCCAAAAGAAAAGTTAGGGCTCTATATTAGAGGATTTCAGTTCATTATTTCACACACAAGTTTTGGGGAGCGAATTTTAGAAATTGGAGGGAAAAAAATGGATAGCTTTGAAGGGTTTGGAGGAGTAAGGGCTTCACCATAGTATCATAATAAGGTAGGGTCAAAAACATGTAGTAATAATCTCGTTGAAAAGATCTATTTACTTTGTGCTTCAAGCATGTTGCAAATTTTATTTTTATTTGATTGTACTCTTTTAGAATTTATGATTATCAAACCCTTGATTGAAAACCCACAGAAGAATAAAATTGAATGGAAAACTACTTTGATTTAAATCAACATCTTGTTTCTAATTCTTTTCCATATATTATATATAATAAATATTTATATTTTTGGCAATCACTGATATTTGATTGAAAAGGGAATTAAAAAATAATAATTTGCTTACTGGAAATCACCTATAGACCCTAATGTGAAAACATATAGAAAATATATAATTATAAAATTATTATTAAATAAAATTGTTTTATTAAAAAAAAAATTTAAAAATAATATTTAATTGGGAGGGATTTTAACCCCCTTGCATGGCTATCTAAAGGACAACATCCAGTTGTCTTAGAGCAATGCATGTTTGCCTTTGGCAACGTGTCCCTTGGTGTGTGGGCCCCATTTCAGGTTGTGTGATTTTTAAAGAAATACTGTTTATTCAAAATTTTAATTAAATTTAATGTTATTTAGTTAGTTTATAATTTAATTAAATTTTAATATGATTAAGTTCTAGCTAATGTGAATTTTTATATGATTAAATTTAATACAGTTTAAGGTCATTGGATTTTAATAGGTATTTATTGAAGTTTAATTATAATTATAACTTATAATTTTAAATATAGTTAAAGATTGCTTGACATTTAAATAAGCAAATTTAAATGTTCTAAAAGTATTAGATGTCTAATTTCTTTAATGACAATTATTAAAATATGATAAATATATTATCGAATAGTAATTTGGAATAACTTATCTATGAGTTCAATATTCTTATTGAGAAAACATGTAAACTCTATGGTTAAACATGTCCCTATGGTCAAACTAGGTCCTTGAGAACAAATGAATTCAATGATATGCTTTAAAAACTATGCTTTTCCTTGTGATGTTATTTGAAGTTATATGTTGTTCTTTGCTTGATATTATTTTTGTGAGTTTTTTAGTTGGCCAACTAGGACATAAACCAGAGGATTTTTTGTTTTCTTTTATTATGTTATTATACAACTAGATGTCATGATGTGCTTTGTGATTCAAATTGAATAGTGCATTTATGAGATTTAATTTGTGCATTTATGTTTATTTGGGATTTGAAAACTAACTTATTTTCAGGTTGCATATTAAGGAACCAAGCTCAATCTTTATGGGTGTTGTGGTATGGGACACAACTATGGCGTATGTTCTTAGGGGAGGATGTCCAGGCACATGTCTTTGGGATTGACTTACAATACAGGTTTGGGACCCAAAGTGATCAATACGAGGGTAACCTATTGTAAGCTGTGTAACAAGTGCTACCATAGTAATTAAAATATTTTTCTAACCCTTACCCTAAGATACATTAAAAAGTGAAGTTAGAGACATTGGCTTGCCCATGCCTTGAGTGCTTATATGGGCTAAGGATGAGAATAAGATGATACCTAGTGAGAGGTATGACTGATTTTTCTCATCTTCATGAGAGGGTATTTTGATTATGCATGTGGCAGACTGATGATCTGGGGTCAAGAGTGACCAGTCCAAGGTAACTCAATGCTTGAGAGTCTAGGGTCTAGTGAAAGACCAGTCAAGGGTAACTCAAGTAGTTTTACTACATGATGACACTCTCTAGTATGTATCCCAAGTTTCCTCTATGGATTTTTTATTTTCCACCAGTGGTTTTTTTATTATAAGATGTATTTATTGTTGATGATTTTTCTTCTGGCACTAGCCTTTTCATCTAGCACTTGTTTCTGACAACCGACTATTTTTTTTTGGTAGGGTTCATTTTAATGGATTTTTTTCCTTTATGGTCATCTGAAAATCAAATTTATGCTTGTCACTTGTTGACATCAGTTTTGCATCAGCACTCCTATCACCCCTTTTGGCTTTGTTTTGAGCCCATCATAGTGGTACAAGTATTTTTCAGTTTTGATGTTTTTTATGGCTTTTTCTACTATCAAAGTTAGGGGTTATATTTTTCACTTTCAGAGACATATCTTGAGCATCTAATCTCTAATTTAGAAATTATTTATATCATTGGAAAGGTCTTTCTAAGCTCTTTCTAGTGATGCTAGTTGTTTTTCCAAATTCTACTCTAGGTACATTCTATTCAGTCTTTCACATTTTTGCATTCTAGTGGATATCTTGGTTATTTCAAGGTTGAGGATCAGTTTTGTTGCTTCAAATAATTTTTCATGGGATTTACTATCTATTGTATTAGCCTTATGTCTCTTATGTTCTATCTAGACATCATTTGTATACATTCTTACAAATGCATTAAGATAAAGTGTTATATTCCATCTGCATTTTTGTTAAATTTGTTTTGCCTTGTTTTTCCTTTTGATTCAAGTAGTGTCATCTGAGGGCACTCATACAAATTATTGTATTCTTGGAATTCACCATATCTTGTGCCTTATTGTACATGCACTACTCTGATTAATGTTTCATGGGGGTGTAATACCCCAAAATTGGCACATTGCCATGTTAACCAATTCAATTCTGGTTAATTTAGTTAATCCTAAGTCCTATTTTACTAGAAATTATGATTATGATACTTGCTACTTGACCTAAGTGTCAAATGCAAAAAACCCTAGTCTACATTAATCACACTCTTTATAAATTAATTCCTAAGTATTGAGTCAAATAAGCTACATTAAACCTATTAATTAAGTTTAATTTAATTATAAGTGTTCATACTTTAATTAAATTTAAATTACCTCTTTAGCTAATGTACTAAGGAATTAAATATGTATTTAATTTAATAAGATAATGTCCTCATTTTAATTATTCAGTTTAATTATTCAATTAATTAAAGATTATGCATTTATGAGATCATATTCTATTTTATTAAATTAAATATCTTCTCCAAAATCTTCTCTTCAGTTCAAAAATGGAAATTTTGATGAACTAGAACTTGAAATGCAATTAACTTAGTTAACTCTTTCTCACACTCAAAAGAGGCTTAGTTAACTCTCCATCACACTTAGATATGAAACAATTAACTTCATCTGCACATGGAGTTTTCCATTTTGACCGAATCCCATCTTCAATCTTGACCATTCATTCCAATTGATCTCAACTATTGATCAACCTGGGATTCTATTTAAGGAGCCTTCAATTCCTCATTATGGAGGTTAAATTGATTTTGTGCTAAAATATCTATCCATTTTCTCATACATTCATAGCTTAAATTTCTTGCATTATAATATCATCTTAGTGTTAAAATGCATACATGTGGTATAATTTTCTTTCCTTTGTTCTTAGATTAATTGTATCTCTTCTAGTATAACATTGCATTCTCATATAGTTTAATCAAATCCTTCATGCTAGAGGTCAGGTTGCTAGCTTCTTGTTCTTAGAGCAATAGCATAATCCATCTAGTTAGGAGGCAACAAATTTATTTACCAAATTATTTCAGAAGAACAATTCAATGTTCATTCTGGGATGGTTTCGCACGTAAGGATCACATTGAAGTGTGTATGTGAAGATTCAATGCCCACATTTCCCACATACAAGGGGTTGATGTTTTTCCTTTTTTTTCATATTCCTTTATCTAGTAAATTTCCCTTCTAGGATATCAGCTACATGACATGTCTAAGATTGATTACCTTAGTACACAAATATGTACTCTTTTGTGCATCTTGATCATGGTTCCTTGACATGCAGTTCTTTTGGACCACTTTTCTAATTGCATGTCACCTCACCCTTGTCTACATTAGAAGGGGTTCCTCTATTGGTTCTTATGCTTCCATTATTTGATGGAGTGAGCTATGTATTCAATATTTGTTCCTATGTACTATGTGGATTCAGTGGCTAGGTACCTATGCATTTCAACAAGATGGATCATTTACCATATAGACACTCTTCTTTTCATTATTACTTTCTTTGTAGTCTTCCATGTTTGATTGATCAACTCTTTAGGCTTTGATGTTTCATGTCCTCTGTATCTTTGAGTTTAGTTGTTTGCCTTTGTGTGCTTCCTGATTTGGTGTAGATTATAGTCTTCTCTACCTAGTCAGGTTCTACTTTAGTGGAGGTTCTTCAAATTAGTAGTTACCTTTGATAGATATTTCCAACTTCTACATGCTTTTGTAGTGTTCTTCATGATTATCTTTTGTTCCTATCTTCTAGAACATTCCCTAGTTTGGAGGCTTCTTCAATCCTTCACTAGTTCTTTTCAACATTATTTCCATCTCCTTTTGTAGTAGCCTTTTTCCTATGTGGTTTTCTCTATTTCTCCTCTTTCAAAAGATTTAGTTGTGTTTGGGTACCTCATCAAGATTTTTTTTTGGGACCCAAATTTACTTTCAATAGTAGTTTCTAGGTTTTTAGCTACTCCTTCAGTTTATCTTGAGGTGGTGTGCGAGAGTAATAAAGTTTTTTCTTACTAATTAAATTATATTGATTTAATTATTAAGTCACTTATTATCTCTAGTTTTCTTAAGCTAAACTTTGGGCATATAATAATTAATTTTTTTTATTAATTATTATCATGCAATCCAAGTTAGTTACCTATTAGGGTTTTGATCTCATTTATAATGATCTCTCTTTGTAATTACATTCATTCACTTTTGATAATAGCAATTTCTCTTTTTTCTCATCAAGAATGTCTCATCTATGGATCTAGAAATTCTACCCTTCATGGCTTTTTGCTTCTCTCTTCTATGATAGGAGTTTGCATACAAGTGATTCTTGGGAGTTGTGGGGTTGATCTTTCATCAACTTCATTAGTTTCTTTGGACTTGAAGTGGATATCTTTCATTGACTTTATCTCTTAATTTTGATGCTCATTTTGTACTTGGTATTTATGGTTGACTTTGGTCTGAGGTCTTGGTATTAGTTGAGTGTCTTTTTTATTTTGATTACCTTTCTTCATTAGTAGTTTGTGTATCTTTGGGATAAACTTATCTATCAAGATTCCTTGCCTAGAATTCTATTATGGTTTGATTATATGGATGTGGATCATTTATTATCTTTCATGCATAATAGGAGTGGGATCCTAACTAGGTGACCACACAGTCGGGAGGTAGTGATTTTTTACCATTTGGGTCCCCCTTAGATTGGTAGATATTGGATGCTCATTGATCCAATTATACCATTATAATAATTATTCTTATCTTGGAGACTTCTATTCAGATGATGTATATATGGTATCATGTATCTTATATTTTTATGTACTTGTATCTATTCTCACAAAAATTGTGACATGTGCAGTGGATGCTATCATTAGATATATTTCATGGTATTAGTTATATTTATGCATTTTATTATGATATGATGTATCTATTTTTTCTTTATGATCATGAACATTGCACTTGACAATTAACTAATTAATAAAAATTCTTAAACATGACTCTAGGTGAAGGAACCCTTGAGGAATGGAATCTATATTGTATTTGCATATGTGTTATTGATGTGTATGAGTGTATTAAAACAACATTGTTACTCTAATTTTGTTTAATTTTTTTTTAAATAGTTCAACAAACATTTTAACATGTTAGATTTATTTCTCTTTGGTTTCTTAGAGGGTTGTTACATAAACCATTGGTAAGAGTGAGAAAGTGGCAAAAAAGTATGGTTTTGTGTAAAAAAGTCAAATTATTCATCATATACATGGTTTATGATCAAATAATAGGTCTTGGAATTGAGTTCTTGGTTGGGTTTGAGAACACCCTAGTTTTCGGCCCTTTTTGGTGAGATTGTTTGAGTAAGCCTGTACAGAGAGTTTTTGGGTCCAAAATAATTGAAAAATCAATTGTTGATCAGAATTTTGAGATACAATGCAAATTTAGAAGGTTGGATGATTAGTATTAATTATACCTCATGTGTAAAAGTAGGGTTTTTAAAGCTTAAAAAGAGTCTCTTAATGATACAACATGGACATAGTCCAAAAAACCCTACCCAGTGTTTTGATATGTTGAAGAAAATCCAAATGTGTATCCAAATCTAAAATTAATTTTTTAATATTTTGAGAAAGTTGAGAGAAAAATGTGGGGGAACAACATCAAAGGCCTAATTGGGTCTATTAGGCCTAATAGGCATAGTTGTTGGGTTTGGCCAAGGAGAGAGACACTCAAGACTTTGAGGATTGATTCAATAAATTATATTGGTATACTAAGACCCTTTGAACTAGGGTGAGTTTTTGTGAAGAGTGCACACTTAGTTCAAGGGCTTTTTAAGCGTTGAGTTTGTATTGGAACAATACATTGTTTTGAGCATTTTTTCATAGTAACTTGGCACTACTCATTTTGTTATTTTGAGCTAGGAAGCATCAATTAGAAGATACATTATTGTAATTTGAAGTGGATAAAAATTGAAATCAATTAAACCTCAAGTGAGAGGAAGTTGAAGATAATAGAATACTCTTTGAAGGATACATTATCATCAAACCCACCAAATAGAATTCCACCAAGAAGTAGTACAAGGAAAAGAAGCTTAAATTGGAAATAATTCCTATGAAATAACCATGAAATCAATTCCATAAATTCTATCTCTTCAAAAACCAAATTTATAACCATATAAAATATAAAAATATACAAAATTTATATCTCTTATCAGTTTTATATACAAAATTTGGTGTCAAAATATACACATGTTACCTCTCTTATCAGATTTTTATACAAAATATGTCATTTTAATATGCATGTGTTACATGTATTCTCTTTTTTTATATACAAAATTTGGCATCCAAATATGCACATCACTGCAATGTTACAATGCATGAGATATATATGATTATTTATTTAAGAAGGGATCTAACCCTAAATCATAGGGAAGCAAAAAGGAAGAGAGATAAGAGTGAAATGAAAGCATGAAAGAGTGAACAAGCTAAGGATACAGAAAGGAAGGTCAAGTTTGATAAGAAGATCAAATAGAGAAACCTAGTAGTAAAGAGAAGAATAGAGAAAATCATATTAAGAGATCATATTTAGACATTGAAAAGAGAAGATCTATAATCAACTTTGATAGAGAAAATCGAAGGATTGGTTACTGAGACATTCTAATTAGTGTATTAGGAAAAATATCTTAACAAAATGGTTTTAATAGACCTTGTTAAATCTCCTAACAGAGTGCTTACTTTATTATTATTTTAAATCCTTTCATCAAGGTAGACCCAATAGTCTTATAATGCTTTTAACCAAGGAGACAACTCATAGGGTAGATCATTATAAGTGATCAAATTGTAGCCCTAATAGGTGAACTTCCCATGATTGTTTATTTAAGAATGGATCTAACCATAAATCATAGGGAAGTAAAAAATAAAAGCATGAAGGAGAGAACAAGCTAAGGATAGAGCAAGGAAGGGTAAGTTTGATAAGGAGATCATACAAAGTAACCTACCAATGAAGAGCAGAATAGAGAAAATCAAATTAGGAGATCAAAATTAGACATTGAAGAGAGAAGATCTATAATCAACTTTGATAGATATAACCCAAGGATCAAGTACTGAGACATTTTGATTAGTGTATCAGTGCAGATATCTTAACAAAGTGGTTTTAACTAACCTTGTTAAATATCCTAATAGAGTTCTTATTTATTATGAGTTTAAATAATTTAATAAAGATAGATCTAATAGTCTTGTAATTGTTTTAACCAAGCACACCCCTCATAGGGTAGATCATCATAAGTGATCAAATTTTTTCCCTAAAGACAAAAGTTGTTCTTGCAGAAGTAAATATTTGTGGATGTCATCCCCACCCTAGTTTTACCTTCACCATGGAGGGTTTTTGGGTTACCAAAATCTTTTTCTTATGAATTTACATTTTCATGTCGATGGATGTTATACTTAGATAGATTTAATTTTAGTTTTATAGTTTATGAGTATATGATATGAGATGGATTAGTAGTGAAAGCAACTAATATATTGTTTAGTTCAAGAAGTGAAAATTTTTATAGATCCTAATTCACACTCCCCCCATAGTATCTTGTTTCCCAATAGGACTTCCAATAATTGCTATCAAAGATTAGTTCTCTGGAAGAATGCTAACAAATTGAGAACTAAGATCTTGGAGATGGAGGTTTATAAATTGGAAAAGATCATTGAGAATTAGATGATTGAAATACATATCATACTACAACAACTTGATGGAGAAAAGGAATAGTTAAGGAAATCCTTAAAGAAAAGGAAAAACATGTCCATTCAGTAGAATGATACACTATACAAAGAAGTTGATACCAAAGGATTGCTAAATAGTGGGAATTCTAGTGACAGTAATGCAACAATAGTAGATCTACTAGAGAAGAACAATATTGAAGTTAGAGGAGTAAAGAGAGAACATGAAATTCAATTAGTAAGACTATGTGAAGTGACTAAACAAAAGAAGAAAGATGAAGAAAAAAAATCATGGTTGAAGAAGACAAAATAAAAATGGTTACCAAACTTGAAGAAATGTCATTTGATGTGCATAAGCTTACAAATACTAAGTTGCACATGATGAATGGTTATTACTTGCAAATTAGGAGCTAAATAGAAAGGACATAGAAATCAAAAATATAACATCACATAGTGATCCAATAAGGAATGAGTTGAGATCTAAGAAAGAACTTCTGAAAAGAATGAACAAACCAAGTAAAGCTATAAGATAATTTGAAGAATTGATGAGATAACCAAGGTTATCTAGTGATACTTCTAGTCTAGGGCATATCAAGCACTCTTCATCTATTGAGGAAGGAGAGTCATCCAAGAGTGGAGAGAAAATAAATGTAAAACCTAAAGGAAAACCTACATGATATCATTGTGGAAAAGTACTACACACAATAAAAATTTGCAGAAGTGAAAATAGTATGCAAAATCCTAAACCCAAGTTTACTAAGAATTGTTTTAATTGCAATAAACAAGGACACCAAGCACATGAATGCAGGTCGAAGGCTAGTGAATTACCTATTACACCTAGATTTATAGGAAATTTCTATATCTATTAGAAATATGGACATAGAGCTTAAGAATGCAATCCAATGCAAAATTGAACTGGACATCTAAAAGGAAAGCATATGCACCTAAGCAAAATGACTCTTACAACTGAGATTACAACACATCATATAGTTTTCATTATTGTGGAGAATATGGAAACATTCTATAAAATTTAATTAAGAAACATTTTAGAGGAAACTACAAGAAATGGTTGAATAAAAACCTAGCTTTTTTTAGTTGTCTCAAGGTTGGACATGTTAGTAAGAATTACAGGACCCAATCACCAACACCAAATAATGAACATAACAAAGGAAAAGGAAACATTGAGATGAGATCAACCTAGGAAAATATAGAAGCTAGAGGTAGTGGATCAAGCGAAGCTAAGATCACCACATCCACCTAAGCAAAGAAGGTATGTAAGGAACTATACACTTGAATGATATACCACACACTAGTTCCTAACAAGAAATATGATTAAAATTCCATACCAACATGAATAAATATGCACTAGGATAGATCAGAGAGAAGAATTGGACAATGGAATCAATTACACTATCAAGTGTTGAGCATCAGTAATACTATTGACTGAGCATTGTTATTTAGACCAAAAGTTTGCATCAACTGAAATGATGTATTGGAAAATCTAAATGGTATTGACCAAGTCAAGTAATAGTGACTAAGTATGTGAATAGGAAAGAAGTAGAAACACATAATGTGAAGGCCTTGATAGCTGTTATGTACCTACTTTAGTACAATTTATTTATTGTAGTCCTAAATGAATAGATTGAAGGTGTATATCAATTTTTTTTTTTTAAATCACTTACCGAGTGATTTTAGTGCACTTAGGCAATTTAAAGGTGATCAAAGTGATTTCTAAAAGAAAACAAGTGAATCATAGTGTTCTGTTGACAAGATTTGAAGAATTAAGTGAGAAGGTTTTACAGTACTAAGTTAAGTTGATTTTGAAATTGTTGAAGCAAAGTTGATTAAACTCTAGTTTCAAAAATGGCATCCAATGTATCTGTATCTAGAAAGGAGATGTTGAAAGAGAGTAACACATGGATTGTGAGGAATGATCAATGTGCTACACCAAAATTTATAGCATACCCTAACAGGGTGATGCATCTAGCACCCTATAATCTATTCCACCAAGAGTCTTAATAGTTCATGATGTTTGATTGTGCTATATGTTTAAAATTGTAGAAATTGGAGACTATGAGTTATGAGTAGATTATGACAAGCTATGTGAGAATGAAATTCTGAAGGATGAGAATAAGATTTTTGCCAAGAAAGGACTTACTTGTACCCTATCATTTTTTAAAGTATTCAAGTTACAATGGATCAAATATTGTACTCAGTCAAGTACATGACATAAAGATATGGTTGGAAGGCGGATCAGTAATGATTAATAAAGCAATCATTTATCATATTATTGGTTATCCCACCTTGGATAGACCAAAGATAATGAGATGTGCTGCAAAGGATGTCATTGAGTAACAAATGAAGGCCAAGTGGAACAACCAAGAAATGTCAATTGATAGGATTGAAGATCCATTTATTGAGTTTTAAGTGCATGTAATTGCACACAAATTTTATTAGTAGAAAAAATTAAATAGTGTTCCTTGTGTGGAAGTTGATCTAGGTTATAAGATAGTGAAGAAAGATCATAGTTATGGCCTAGCTAAGGTATCGCTACAACAACTATCAAAAAATCTTTGAGCAATTAGGAAGGTGAAGAACACTTCTTATAAGATCATATCATTGTTAGTTTTTATATTTTTCTATGTACAAAATTTATTCCCTACTATCGGTATAGTTGCATGGGACTAGCCACTAAATAGATAAATGATCTTATTGAACAATTGGGAGAAAATTTTAAAGCTATTATAGATAACTATTTTGATGAGTTCAAGAAAAAAATGAAGAGTGGGATGAAAATACCAAAATTAGTGGTAGATCATTATTTTGGTGATATATGTTTCATGGTACACACAAATTATACATATTCTTAGGCAATGCTACCAAAGATTCCATGGGTGAGGCCAATGCAATATGAAATCAAAGTAGCAGTGACAACATTTTTATCTAAGGAGATAGACAAGAATGCCAAGCCCTTCAAAAATTATGAGTCTTCTAAGATTAAGATGCTCATACAAATAAAAGTGTCAAAGATGGAGAGAAAATGAAAGAAAATAAGAGAAGATCTTGAGGAAAAACTTGGCATAGGAAAAGTTTAGATAACTGAGGGGAAAGGAGAGGATAAAGAATCTGATGAAGAAAAAGAAGATAAAGAATCAAAAGGTAAAGATTTAGTGGTAACTGATCCTAAGGAAAATTAAAAAAATAAAGTAATCATTGTTTATATAAAAAAAAATGTGAACAAAGATATCACACCTCCTAAACTTGAGCCAAAAAGTAGGATAATTACTAGATCCAAGTCAGTTCAATCCTTAGATGCAAAGACAAAAGGAAGCCTATAAAAAAGGAAAATGACTAAAGGAGCTAAGCAAAGGCCACCTAAGAGGTCAAGAAGAAAATTAGTTCTAACACACAATGAGGAAGAAGATGAAGAAAAAACTAATTCTGGCCATCTAACTAAACTTCATATTTTACCCAGACTACCTCCCATGACCATTGATAAGGTATGTGAGAAGATTAGAGGCACAACTAGCATAGAATGTTTTAAGAAAAATATTTATGGTTTTTTAAATAAAGATTATCAAGAAATTCAGAAGGCAATGTTGGATATGATGATAAAATTTAGATGCACACCTTTAGGATTAGGTAAAGGCATTCCTAAAGATTTTTATTATAAATTAAATATTAATTGGAAGTGGGCATTATCCACTGAGAAGAAAATAAGAGAAAAAATTTAGTGCAAATGATGCCTGATTTAGGGAAGACACATATGTTTATAGACCTAAAAGATTTTGTAAAGAAATTTGTACCTAAGGAGATGGCTTACAAAATTTTAACAAATAAAGCTTATGAAGTTGAGAAAGAGAGCATTGTTATATGGAAGAAACAATTTGAATTGCTAGTTCCATCAGCTGAAGAGGAAAAAGAAGAAGAGGGAAGAGATGTTGTATAATTGGAAGGTCAAGATAACAAAGATGAACTTGATATAATTGAAGTAGAAGTGAAGATGCTAGAAGAGAATGAATAACAAGAAGTTGTCACTATAGAGAATATTCCTAATTCATCAACACCAAATCAAAATATATTAACTGAGGACGACTTGAAAAATGCCAATTTAGACACATCTCTTCCATGCCTCAATCCAATTTTATTATAAATACAAGACTATCCACGTATTGATAGTGCAAAAATTGATGATTTTCAAGTTACATCAATTACAATTATTTTTGACATGAGTGTCAAGCAATAGAGCAAGGAAGTTATTGTACTTCTACAATTTACTCATGTCATAGATGGGAAAATAGATGATAAAGAGGAAGAATGGAAGGTAGAGTCTGTACAACAAAGGAAACCAACAGAGCAAGAATTTATTCAAGCTCTTATTCAGCTATCAATTGCCATCTTAATTGAAGCATTAACTATTACATGTATTCAATAGGTTATATCAACTCAACAAGAGCAAACACTTAGACTAAGTACAAAGGGGAAACAATTGAAGATATCACTACCCAGTGATAGCACTCCTAGCTCATACTTAGTGGCACACAATTTTGATACACTAGAGGATATAGTTAGCCTAGATGAGGTCATCCAATTGCCCAAATATGGCCCTAGCAATATGACCTAGTAAAAAATGTAGAATTTGCAGGATTTGTTGAGTTGCAAGACAAAGCAAGAGCAACTATGAAGGGAGTTGAGACAAAAATATATATTGAATGACATCAAGGATATTTTTTTAATGCTTTTTTATGTTAAGGGTGTAAATGTACAATATCCAATTTTGGATTAATTAGTACATATAGTTGATAAAGTATACAATGAAGATATAGAGACCAATGACAAATTACTAAGATGGTCTAAGAAGAGATTTGAGCACAAAGTTTTGGAGAAGGTTTCAATAGAACTTGTAATTAGGTAGGTTGAGCTTTCTAACCTTACCATGAGTTTAGAAGGAATTTTGACAGTAATACATTCTTTGTACATGAAATTTTGTGTTGTTTACTTCTTCACATTAGAGAATCAACACTCTATTGGTCAAATACGAGAAGATATGAAGGCTTGTACCATTTTATTGGGAAATAACTCAAGTTAAAGCTCACGTTCATACAATAAATTGATATTTGATCAAGGAAGATTAACTGAGTTGATGGCTAGAGATAGTTGCATTAGGAATAAATTGATTTCTATTCAATTCATGATACTACCCCATTTAGAAAAAATTTAGAGAGAGATATCTATAGAACAAAATTTCATAAAGAGAGACCCACATCTCTCTATAGCAAAAAGCTTAATTGATCTAGCTACCCAACTAGAACTTCAAATTCAAGCCCTGAAATCTTTATGATTAAGATGAAATCAAGTACTAGAGGTGATTTTATATAATCAAAATGTTGGAAATTTATTTAGTACTCCCTTGATATTTGTGACAAGGGATTAAACATTTTTTGTGTACTATAACTTGAGTGGTTGTATTGTGCATTGATAGATTAGTCTTTTGGTGCAATAGAAACGCCACTCTAATAAGTGGTATTAGAAATTGGTCACTAGTGTAGGGGCACATTGAAACATAGGGCCCTCACCTTGCATTTTTATTGTGTTATGCTCCAAGGGGGATTTTTTAAGAAAGGATAAGGGTCATTGGACCTAGGTGTGATAGCTAGGGTGTTGGAAGTAAAAATGTCTTTAGAAGAGTCGTAAATGGCCTAAAAAGAAAGACATACCTTACCATAGGGTTATGAGAAAACTAAAGGATGAGTCATTAGCTTAGGTAAGGGTCCCTAACATGGAAGTGCTAAAGAATAGCTTAAATAGCAAGTTAGAGGTGTTACAAAGAGCAAGCAAGACAAATTGCAAAGGTTGTTATATTGCAATTTTGCAACTTTTGTAAGAATGTTGATTTAACAAAAGAAATGTTGATTTCTCTTAAAACACAAGGAGAAGGTTGTTAAAAGCCCTATTAAGAAAGGGATAGACCTATTAAGACATATTTATACCTTCCAAACCTGAAAAGACACATAAGGAATTATCATTTGTATAGACAAGTGTTGTAGCATGACATTTTGAAGGCCAAAAATACTGATTTTTTGAGTTTTAAGATGTTTTTGACATTTTTCTTGGTTTCTATACCTAATGGAATCATAGATAGGGTTAATTATATATTTTTTGATTTAGGAAGTTTTCTTTGAAAGTCTCTTGTTGATATTTTTAAAAATCTTTCCATTTTAGACAGTTTGTTGTCCTGTTTTTAGCAGCTTGTAGAAATAATGGTGTAACTCACTATCCCAGTATTGGAATTGTATGACCTATAGGGGATAGTGAGTAAAAATAAATTTACTATATTCTAGTAAAATTAGGGCTCTTCAAAATGTAGGCAAGCATTTTCAAGCTCTTTCCCTAGGCAAGCTAAAGCATGCCCAACTAGGAAATAGTGTTGTTGCAGAGATTGTTTCTTGCAGGTTGATGGAGAAATTTTGAAAGTTGAATATGGAGATTGTAAAGGAGTATTAGGAGACCCCTTTGGTGGAAGGGGAAGGTTCCACCAATCCATCTTGGCACCTAATAATACCAAACAACAATTTGGCCTAGTAAACCCTCAAAAAAACCATCCATTTCAGCACTTGCACTGTACGACCATTCCAAGGCCTAAAACCTAAAAAAATCTTAAAGCCCTCACAAAATTAATAGAGGTACATGAAGAAAACTTGGAAGGTTTAGTGTAATAAAAGTGATCAAATCCATATTTTTTAGGTGAAATAAGGCTAATTGGTGCTCTTCCTTGTAGCTCTATTTTGGGGAAAAAAAGTGAAATTGGGTTGGAACTTAAGCATAGAGAGATGTTTTACAATGAAAAAGGCGTACATTGCAAGGTGCTAAGAATCCTTCCATGGTCCTACAAGTAGTTTATAATAATGGTCAAAAATACCTAGTTTTGTTAAAAACTTTGAATGCTCTTCGTCCAGTATGAGAGCTTGATAGACAACAAGAAGTGGAAATTGTTCAAGATAGTGGAGTAGGGTTTTGGATTGGGAGATATTATCTTGAAAAATGTGTCATAGGTCCATGTGGTCATCTAGAAAGACACCCTAAGTCTTAGAGGTAGACAAGAAGCATAATTAGTGATTGGTTCATCCCTACTTCTCCCTATCAAGTGGTATTAAAGCTTGCAAAAGGTGTGGGTAAAAGAAAGTGCAAAGCAAGATGAATGTTGTCACCTAGTGAATCTAGTGGTTCTAGCACAATGGTGACCAATTTCGAATTGTTCAAGAAGGTATAAGAACAAGAGATGAAAGTAGAAGAGAAAGAGGAAGGCAACAAATTTTTGAGAGAAATATTGGCACAACTTGAATAGTTGTTGAGTGAGGTCCAAGACATAGCTAATAAATTCAAGGAAAAGATAGAGTAGAAAGAAGAGAAAGAAGCCAAATACAAGAGATTGAGTTGGCAGAAGAAACTCCAAGACTAGACCATGTTCTGCTAGAAGAGCCTTTCTTGAAGGTAATAAAGTTTAAAAATAGTAAAGCTTGTAAGTCATTCCTCTATTTAGTGGCAAGATGGATCCAGAATTCATCATGGAATGGATTGAAGGAATGGAGACCATTTTGAATGTGATGGTGTCTCTGATGCTCAAAAAGTCAAGGTGGAAAAATCAAGGTTAAGAGGTACTGCTCTAACCTAGTGGAAGGTTGTTCAAACACAGAGGGAAAAGGACGGGAAAAGTTCCATTGTCACTTGGAAAGGAATGCTGGCTAAAATCAAACAATCCTACATTCCTAAAGATTATGAAATATAGTTGCATAAGAGACAAAATTAGAAGCAAAAAGACATGGATGTGCACTCTTATACTGAAGAGTTCCAAAAGTTATGCTTGAGGTCAAAGGAGGTAGAAGATGAAAAAATCAAATTGGCAAGATATTTGAATGGACTCAAGTGGTCTATCCAAGAAGACATGAGCCTTGTCACTCTAAAATAGTCCACCAATGCTATCAGATGTCTTTAAAAGTAGAAGAGAGGAAAAAGAAAGCAAGACCATACCTCAAAGAATAGAGGATGAGGTAGAGATGGTAGAGGACAAAGAGGAAGCTATGGACGTAGGAGTAATGAAAGAAGATGCTTAGGTGAGTTCAAGATGACTGAACAAAGTGGAGAAACCAATCAAAGGGGTGGTTCAATTAGAGGTAGAGACTGAGGTAGATCACTAGGAGGAAGGGGACCATGCTACTTTGCTACAATGAAATGTTACCATTGTTAGAAACTTGGGCATCTTGCCTATAGGTTTCCTAAAAAGGGATCAACATCACAAGGAGAAAAGAAGATATCCTACATCCATGAAGATGCTTCAAGTGTGAAGTCACCTAATATCCAGTTGGATTCTAAAAGTGGGGAGAACTTGATGATAAAGAGGATCCTAATAAAAGCACTAGGCAAAGGAGATCCAAAGCAAAGAAAATAACTCTTTAGGGTGAGATGCAAGATTATGGGAAAGGTATGAAAAATTATCATATACTTAGGGTCTATTGATAACATCATTTCAAAGGAAGCCATAGCTCAACTCAAGATTCCCAAAATACCTCATAGCACTCCCTACAAGGTCACCTAGATAAACAAGGAGTAGCATGTTTTGGTAAATGAGCAAGCATGAATTGAGTTCACCATAGGAGGATATAAAGACAAAATTCTATGTGATGTTTTCCCCATGGATGCTTGTCACTTGTTACTAGGTAGACCATGGTATTTTGATAGGAAAGCCATACATAATGGTGAGCTCAACTCATACACTTTCAAGAAGGATGGAGTAAGTTATAAAATTCAGTCATTACTAGTATATAAAAGCCAAGGAATTGGACCTAATGTGATGCTATTGAAGGGGAAAGAGTTTGTGAAGACTCTTGAAAAAAGAGAGGGAGTGGGTTATGCCATTATGGTGAAACCCAAGGAAGAAGGAGAAGCTAAGAAGGAGGCAATAAATCATGAGGTGCAATAGATTCTAGATGACTTTAAGGACATTATATCAAATCGTACACTAGTAGTACTACCACCTAAAAGAGAAATCAGCCATCAAATAGACTTTGTTCCAAGAGAATCTCTTCCAAACACAACACCTTACATGCTAACTCCTATGCATAATAGAGAAGTTGCAAAGTAAGTACAAGAGTTGATGGATCAAGGGTTGATTAAAAAAAGTATTAGTCCATGTATTGTACCTATAGTTTTGTCACCTTAGAAAGGAGTAACATGGAGATTATTTTCAAATTCTAGAGCCATAAACAAGATCACAATTCGGTATAGGTTTTCCATACCTAGGATTGAAGACTTAATAGATTTCTTAGGAGGGGCTATGTACTACACCAAGATATACCTTAAGAGTGGTTATCATCAAATTAGGATAAAAGAGGGAGATGAATGAAAGACAGCCTTTAAAACTACTCAAGGACTCTACAAATGGCTAGTTATGCCATTTGGCCTTTCCAATGCTCCAAGTGCATTCATGAGGCTCATGAATGAGGTGTTGAAAGACTTCATATGTAAGTTTGTGGTAGTCTATTTAGATGACATACTAATTTTTAGCATGAGTAAAGGAACACTTAGAACATATTAGGATTGTATTATCTAAATTGAAAGAAGAACACTTAACCATCAACCTAGACAAGTGTGATTTCATGAAGTAAGAACTAGTCTATTTAGGCTTTGTTCTTTCACAAGGAGTTCTGAAAATGGATGAACACAAAGTTTTAGCAATATTGAGTTGTCCAACTGCTAAGAATTCTAGTGAAGTGAGAATTTTCCATGGCCTAGCTCAGTATTATAGAATTTTCATCAAGAACTTTAGTGGGATATGTGCTCCCATGATGGATACTATTAAAGGTGGAATAAAGACTAAGTTTTTGTGGACACTAGCAACAAGCAAGGGATTTGAAACATTAAAGAATGAGGTAGCTACTAAGCCTATTCTTAAGTTTCTTACTTTCAATGAACCTTTTTTTGTAGAATGTAATCTAAGTAATATAGTAGTGGGAGGAGTCTTAAGCCAAAGCAATAGACCGGTGGCTTTCTTTAGTGAAAAGATAAATGCTGCAAAACAAAAGTACTCTTCCTAAGATTTGGAACTCTATGCACTTGTTCAATCCCTCAAGAAGTGGAGGCATTATCTCTTTCCCAAAGAGTTTTCATTGTTCATAGATAACCAAGCTTTGAGTTTTATTAACTCTCCAGACAAGCTAGGACATCGACATGTCAAGTGGGTGGAGTATCTACACTCTTATATTTTTGCCATAAAGCATAAGAAGGGGCAGCTCAATAAGGTAGTTGATGCTTTGAGTAGGAGGTTGCTTACATTTCAAGAAATCCAAGTAAGGAGCATAGGATTGGATAACTTCAAAGAATTCTACCAAATTAATGAAGATTTTGCAACAACATACAAGGTGTGTCAAGAGCACCTAAACGCTTTCATGATAAGTTTGCAAAATTTACATTACAAAATGGTTTACTCTTCAAAGGTGGGTAGATATGTGTGCCAAATGGTTCCATGAGGGAGAACCTTATACAGGAAAAACACAATGGAAGTTTGAGTGGCCATTTTGACTTGAATAAGACCTTGGATTTGTTTCAAAGTTACTAATATTGGCCTAAAATGCAATGAGATATCAGAGTTTATGTTGATCAATGCATCATATGTCAAAGAGGAAGGAGACTTCTACAAATGCAAGATTTTATCAGCCTCTTCCAATACCAAGTAGACCATGGGAATGTGTATCTATGGATTTTGTGGTTGGTTTACCTAGAACAAAAAGTGGTTTTGATAGCATCTATGTAGTAGTGAAAAAATTTAGAAAAATGAGTAATTTTATTCCATGCAAGATCACTCATGATGCAAGTCATATTACCTACTTGTTTTTAAAGGAAATTGTGAGGATTCATGGTTTTCCAAATAGTATTGTATCTGATAGAGATAGCAAAATCATGGGATATTTTTGTAGATCCTTATGGAAAAGGTTAGGCACCAATCTCTCTTTTATTTTAGCTTACCATCCTCAAACTAATGGTTAGACTAAGGGGGTCAACATGATACTTGGCAACTTGCTAAGATGCTTAACCAAGGAGTATGATTTGACATGGGATTTGGTCCTTCATCAAGCAAAGTTTTCTTATAATGATAGAATTAATTGAACTAGATGGAATAGTCTCTTTGATATTGTGTGTGGAATACATCCTAGGGTTGTATGTGAGTTGAGAAACCTAGATGGACAAGTAACTAATAGTGATTATGCTAAAGATTTCTGTCAATCAATGAAAGAAGTGCATGAGCAAGTAAAGTAGTCCCTTATTGATAAAACCAAGAAGATCAAGGATAAAGCTGACCTCAAGAAGAGATAAGTCCAATTTGGTGTAGGGGGCGTAGTCATGGTTCACCTTAACAAAGTAAGAATGGAGAAGGGAACCTCTATAAAGCTACAAATGAGAAGAATTGACCCATGTCCAATACTGGCGAAATATGGGTAGAATGCTTACAAGATTGGACTACCAAATGATTTATCTATCTCTCCCATATTTATGTGGCAAAATTAACTAGGTATAAAGTCCCTCTTACTGAGGTGGATTAGCAAGTGGAGGAAGGTCAGAAGGATGCTCAAACAACAACTTTACCTCCTAAGCAAAAGCTTCAAACAAAGAGAATTTTGGATTCTTGGATACATATAAAAACTAGACATGGAACATAAAAATAGAGCCTTCTCAAATAGCATGGAAAACTAGACTCAAAGGCTACATGGATTCCTAAGAATCAGTTCAAGCTTAAAGGCATAGATCTCCACCTTTTGTCTCCAGATGGGACATAGCTTCTTTGGTGGGGAGTATGGTGTAGGGGAACCTTGAAACATAGGGTCCTCACCTTTCATTTTTTTTGGTGTTATGCTCCAAGGGAGCTTTTGTAATTAAGAATAAGGGTCATTGGACCTAGGTGTGATAACTAGTGTGTAGGAAGTAAAAATGTCTTTAGAAGAGTCATAAATGGCCTAAAAAGAAAGATATACCTTACCATAGGGTTATGAGTAACCTATTAAATGATTCATTAGCTTAGGGAAGGGTCCATATCATTTAATTTCTAAGGGATAGCTTAAATTACAAGTTAGAGGTGTTACAAAGAGCAAGCAAGACAAATTGCTAAAGTTGCTATATTGCAATTTTGCAATTTTTGCAAGAATGCTGATTTAGCAAGAAAAATGTTAGTTTATCTTAAAACACAAGGAGAAGGCTGAAACAAGCCCTAATAGAAAATGGAAAGACCTATTAAGACATATATATACCTTCCAAACCCTAAAAGAGACATAAGGAATTGTCATTTGTACGGACAAGTGTTGTAGCATGACATTTTGAAGGCAAAAATACTTATTTTCTAAGTTTTAAGACATTTTTTACATTTTTCTTGGTTTTTTCACCTAATTGAATCATAGATAGGGTTAATTAGAACATTTTTTATTTAGGAAGTTTTCTTTGAAAGTCTTTTGGTTGATACTTTTAAAAATCTTTCCATTTTAAACAGTTTATTGTCCTATTTTCAATAGCTTGTAGAAATAATAGTGTAACCTACTATCTCAACATTGGAATTTTATGGCCTCTTAGGGATAGTTATTACACTCAATGTACTATATTGTGGCAAAATACGGCCCTTCAAAATGCTAGCAAGCATTTTTAAACTCTTGCCCTGTGCGAGCTAAAGCATGCTCGGCTAGGAAATAGTGTTGTTGTAGAGCTTGTTTCTTGTAGGGTGAGGGAGAAATTTTTTAAGTTGAATATGGAGATTTCAAATGAGTTTTAGGAGATACCTTGGGTGGAAGGAGAAGGTCCCACCAATCCATCTTGGCACCTAATAAGACCAAATAACAAGTTGGCCTAGTAGACCCTCAAAAAAACCCTTCATTTCATCATTGGCATTGTATGACCATTCTAGGGCCTAAAACCTACAAAATTGTAAAGAAATCACAAAATGAACAAAGTTCCATGATGACACCTTGGAAGGTTTAGTGGAAGAAATTTGAGTAAATCACTATTTTGTAGGTGAAATAGGGTTAATTGGGCTCTTCCTTGTAGCGTAGTTTTGGGGGAAAAGGGTGTAATAAGGGTAGAAACTTAACCATAGAGAGATTTTTTAAGATGCCAAAGGAGTACATTGAAAGGTGTTGAGACTCCTTGCATAATCATATAAGTAGTTGAGAAGAATGGTAAAAAATACCTAGTTTTATTAAAAACTTGGAATGCTCTTCATCCAATATGAGAGTCTAGCAGATAGCAAGAAGTGGAAAATTTTCAAGATAGTGGAGTAGGGTTTTGGATTGGGGGATATTATCTTTAAAAAGGTACTATAGGTCCATGTGGTGGTCTATCAAGACACCATAAGTCTTAGAGGTAGACAAGAAGCACGAATTAGTGATTTGTTCATCCCTGCTTCTCACTATCAGTCATAGGTTTGAAACCTTAGACTCTCAGGTAATGCTAAGGTAAAGATTGTTGGAGATTTATTCAATGATCCCCTCAAGATTCATGAAAAGGGCTTGATAACCTCATTTTTACTTAATTTGAGTAGTTGTATTAGGCATTGATAGATCAATCTTTTGGTTCAATGACAACCCCACTCTACAACATAAAATATTTTTGGACAAATACTAGTTGACCCCTGCAATCCCCAAGACATAGCATGACAAAAATATGGGAGAAATTATCATGATAGAATTCATTTAGAAAGGGGGAATCATTTATGCATAGGGGAAGTGAAAAGATCATATTAGAATCATAGTTATCAGATGAGTCAGCATCAGAGTTTACAAACATATCTATGTTGTATAGAAGAGTTAAGTCTTTGAAGAGTGAATCATAGTATTAGGGGGAGTGAAATTTTTCATAATTTAGAACAGATTGCTAAGTCATGACAAAGTGTTTTTTCCACTAATTTCAAAGGGGAAGATTTTTGATCTCTAAGCCTTGTGTCCTATTAGTGTCTAACATTTAGTCATTTTCTAGGTAGTTTTGGTCGGTGATCACTATGACTAACCCATCCAAAAAATGCCAAGCTACATGGACTTTTTGATATTTCATTACATGTTGAGCAAGTTAAAGGTTGTTGAGCACCTTAGTAGAGATTGAGATACTACACACATCGAGTGAAAATCATATGGAGACCAAGAAATGTATAGTTAACTTATGCTAAGTGAGTCGCCATATGTTGAGCCTATAGAAGCTAAGAGACAACATAAATGCTAGTTATGAAGGAGCATTAGAATATTCAATTGTCAAGTAAACCAATTTTTGCATATCTGTTTGTACTAGCACAAACACTTATGTAAACTGATTTAACCAGCTTTGATACAAAATTTATGGATTGTAGAGATAATTAAGGAGATAATTACACATTTTTTTGGAAGGCATTAATCCCAAGACAGGAAGATTAATGAATAAGAAAATCATTAGTTTTAAATATCAAAAGAATGTATTCTAGATTTTTTATTATGATCTAGAACTCTACATGATAGTTTATTTAAGAATGTATCTAACCCTAAATCAAGGGAAGAAAAAAGGAAGGAAGATGAGAGAAAGATGAAATTGTGAAGGAGCAAACAAGATAAGGATAGAGCAAGGAAAGTAAGGTTGATAAGGAGATCAGAAAAAGAAACCTAGTAGTGAAGAGAATAATAGAGAAAATTAGGTTAGGAGATCAAATTTAGACATTAAAGAGAGAAGATCTATAATCAGATTTGATAGAAAAAAATTGAAGGATTAGGCACTGAGACATTCTAACCAATGTATCAAGGAAAATCTCTTTAAAAAGTGTTTTTAATAGACCTTTTTAAATCTCATAAGAGAGTTCTTACTTTATTGTGAGTTTAAATCCTTTAATCAAGGTAGACCTAATAATCTTGTAATGCTTTTAATTGAGTAGACCCCTCACAGGGTAGATCATTAGAAGTGATCAAGTTTTAGCCCTAATAGGTGAACTTTGTTGTTATAATAATAAAGATTTGTGGGTGTCACCCCTATCCTAGTTTTACCTTCACCTTGGAGGGTTTCTAGGTTACCAAAATCTTTTTCTTATGATTTTACATTTCCATGTTGATGGATGTTATGCTTAGATAGATTTAATTTCACTTTTACAATTTATGACTATATGATATGAGATGTATTAGGAGTTAATGCAACTAATCTATTATTTAGTTCAAGAAGTAAAATTTTTTATAAATCCTTATTCACCCCGATCTTAGAATCTTGTTTCCCAATTAGACTTCAAACAAAATGATGCATATAAGAAGATCGAAAATATGTAAGCTTTCTAGTATGAATAGACACTAATGTTGCATGTGAAATTCCAAATGATTACATCTCACTTGATCATGTAAGTATACCACAATGTTGCAGATTATCAATGTTAGGTTCATGTATCAACCAAAATATCTAGAAACCATAGACTTACATTTATACCTGGTCTCATCATAGAGTTACACCATTGCACAATTTTTTTTAGCATTTTCTAAGGTTGTGCCACCTTCATACTTTAATTCCTCTCTACTAAGAACTATTGGGACACATGCTCCAACACCATCATTATCTCCCTTTCCATGCCCTACCTTGGTGAAATTCAAAAAATGGTGCACTCCACTTGTCACATGCATCCTACTCAACAAATTTAATATCCTTGTTTTCTTGAATTGTATGGTTCAATTGTTTGACCATATTATATGTTGATTGTACATTACATCTCTTTCCCTCAAATTTTCATAGAAAACTCTAAAATATCCTTGAGAAAACTTGGATGAATGAGTTTGATCATCATTGATATAGAAGTGATACTCTTTTAAAACCTTTCTATCATTCTTTGAACATGTGCATGAATAAATACTATGTGTAAAAAAAACTAACACTTGTATAGAGCTATAATACATTGGTTGCACTTCATTTTGAGGTTTTAGTGTATAGTTTTTAGTGAATTCAATAACTAACATAATCGCACCCAAGGGAAAAGTGTTCTTACACAACTTGAATTTCTCATCTAACCATCTAGCTCTATGTTTATGAAATATGTACTCATAAACTATTTTATCTTGAAATATTAAATCATCTATACATACATAATTGTTTACTAACTCATACCTCTTTAATTCTTTTTCATCTTTAACACCATATGTAACTAAATTGTTTCTATGCAACTTTTGCAAGCCACCACATTGAGTTCAAAAACCTTTCAAACATATGGTCTTCTAATAAATGCACCCATCATCTCATTTACATAGTAAATTTGCAATAAATTCTCTTAGTGACTTTGGAGGTACTTGTAGACCACATTCATACAATACATCATTAGTATGAAAAGTACAACATATATAACAATAAACATCATAATGCATAGAAAACTCAACATAAAGCCTACAAAATTGACATAGGAGCATCCTGGGTTGCCTTGTAATCCTAGTCAATTTTTTTTAACCAAGCAGTGTTAACCACATTCCAATGTTAATCAGTGTTAACCAAGTTTCAATGTTAACCAAGTGTTGTTAACTAATTTGCAATGTTAACTAACTTCCAATGTTAACCAAGTGTTCCTTCATGTGCCAAGTGAATCTAATATAAATACTAATACTTGATAGTGGCTTTCTAATGCTTAGTCATATCTTAGTTCCATATTTTCCTAAGTTGTTTGTGTTTGATTCCTTGTGTGAGCCTATCTTGACATTTAATTTGGTCTTATGTATTTAATTTATATTTTAAGCTGACTTGTGGTTTAAATGTACATTTAATGAAAGGGTTTATTTAATTTATAACATACTAAGCTGACTTGTGGCTTAGTTTCATATAAGTAGGGTGTCTTGTGGAGTATTAAGTAATAATCATCCATCTTGGAGAAGAGTATTAATTAGAGGAGATAAATTTGAGAAGGGGTAGTAGGTAAGGCTTGGGAAACAAGAAGATTGATTGGTGGGCTTGCAAGCACAAGTTTAGATCTTCCTTGGAGGTTTCTACTAGAGTGTGGATCTAGAATAGCTAGGGTTTGGATTGGATCTTGAGGGATCTTGCAAAAATATTTTTGTAATGGCTATTGTATTTGGCCAAAACTCGAAAGACCTTATAGTCAGGCACATTGCATGTAAATAGTTATTTTATGAATAAACTATTACAATCGGTATCAGATCTTGTATTGTTGTTGACTTTCTACTATGTGGTTATTTGCTAGGGGTTGGGACATCTCCTTTGGGGATTCTCTTACCTTGTAGTGCATCAGATGGTATCAGACTGAAGGTTTTCTGAGCATGTAGATAGATTTCCAAAGATGAGGTAGTTTACACTAGGACCTTGGGTTACAGAAGTTGATATGAGAAAATCTTGATTTGGTTAATATTGTGGTGGACTATTCTTTTAGAAGGCTTAGATATATTGGTTGTGAGGTGGTAGATCATGGTTTTGACTTACAATTGTATAGGACTTACAAATGGATTGATGGATGCAAATATGGAAGGTTTATCTTGTTGGAGTATGATCGTAAAGGTTTTATGTGATGTATGTTGCAGATTTATGTTCCTAGACTTGTGATTTGTTCTTGGTTGTTCATGTGAGGTGGAAGGTTGTGGTGTGACTTGCAATCAATTCAGGTTGTCACAATGTTCATTTGAAATATTTTTTGCAGGGGCTTTGCAAATATATTAGAAGATGCTTCCAAGAAGATTGGACCTTGGGTTGATTGTGAATATCTGTAATATAGTGGAGACAAGGACTAATGAGATGATTTCTTGTGTGGAGGTTGTTGTGAATGCTTCTTTTTATAAAAGAGTTGAGAAATAGAAAAAGGAATTTGTTTGCTACTGGAGTTGGAATTTACCAATCTAGATGAGAGTTGTCTAGCCAATTAGAAGACTTGTTTGAGAATGAAGACAACATGGCTAGGTAAAACAAGAGGTTGGTTTTGTTGATCACTTTGTGGAATCGAATAAAAAACATGTAGAGAAACTTGTAGTTTTTTTTGAAGAGGTTCCTAACCTTATTGATGATGGGATGGATTTTTTTTGCATGATCAATTGAATGGATATGACATGGAAATTGTAGAGTGCTTGGTCATGGATAATCAAGTTGTTGTGGGTAATGATTTACATGATTCAAAGTATCTTTTTGTGAGCAATGAGATTGTTGGCATTAAGAGTTTAGAATTTTTTGGAGAAGGCTTTCATATTGATGCTGATTTAGATTTGGTTTTGGATCTTCTTGTCCATGTTTCAGATGTGGAGTTTGATTCTCTTGTCGTTGAGATGGATTATGGTGATACAAATGATTCTAGTGTTTGGATGGATACCTCAAGTGTGGGTGATTTTTAGATCTATTATTTTGTCTATATGGATTGGCAAGCCTTGGGAAAAGGGGAAGTGCCACACTTTTCTTTATACCCTAGGAGTCTAATGTAGGACAATCTTGGGTTGCCTTGTAAACTTGCTCATTTTTTAATTAACAAAGCAATGTTAACTGAGTTCTAGTGTTAACTAGGTAGTTTCAATAGAGTTTCAGTGTTAACAAAGCAATATTAACTAAGTTTTAGTGTTAACCAATAAGTGTTAACTAAGTTGTAGTGTTAACCAAGTTGGCATGTTAACTGAGTGTTCCTTTGTCTGTCAAGTGAAATTGATATTTTTTAATACTCGATAGTGGTTTTTTGATGCTCGAACGTATCTTGATTTTGGCTTTTCTTATGTTTGGTTTCTTGTGTGAGCCAACCTTGGTATTTAATTTGGTTGTATGTATTTGATTTCTATTTTAAGCCAACCTGTGGCTTAAATGTGCATTAAATGCAAGGGTTTATTTAATTTGTAACATACTAGACTGACCTATGGCTTAGTTAAGTATAAGTAGGGGGTATTGTGGAGTATAATCATCTAGCTTGTAGAAGAGAATGAAGTAGAGGAGAGAACTTTGAGAAGGATTAGTAGCTGAGACTTGGGAAACAAGGAGATTTCTTGGTGGGCTTGCAAGCACAAGTTTAAATCTTCCTTGGAGATTTCTACTAGAGTGTGGAGCTAGACAAGTTGGGGTTTGTATTGGATCTTGAGGGATCTTGCAAAACTATTTTTTTAATTTCTATTATATTTGGGAAAAACACAAAAGTCCTTATAGTCAGGCACATTGCATGTAAATAGTTGTTTTATGAATAAAGTGTTGTAATTGGTATCAAATCTTGCATTGTTGTTGTGCTTCCATTGTGTGGTTATTTGTTGGGTGTTAGGACATCTCCTTTGGGGATTTTATTTCCATACACTACATCAAACATGTAGTGCATGTATGATTTTTCTTAGCATATATTATCTTGGTTATCTCAAAAAAACTTTGGCTGATTTTAATTTGAGGAAATCTTTGAAGAAATATTTAATAAAATTGAATTTGAGTCATATATGAATAATGTTTTGCACATGGCGCCATTTATTTTTTAAATTTTTCTCTTGATGATATCTTTTTTGTTTGACAAAGCCCTTATGTTTTCATGCCAAAAAAATTCAATTAATGTTCTTAACAATAACCTTATCCTTATGTGGGAGTCTACCTTGGAATGACCAAAAACAATTATTGTTAGAATCCTCAATTTTCTCTTGCCTCACTAAGGCTTTGACTAATGTTTCTTTACTTATCTTTAATGACTTAGTTTTTTATTTATTATATGAGATGTTTCCATTTCCTTTCCAATTATGGTTGATGTGAGGAAATGTCGAGTGGTATTAGCACCTTTACTATGTGATTTTAAACCAATGGATTGGTATGCATAAGAGATATTTTTAACAATGCTTCTTTCACTTCTATTTTCATATGTTCTTAACCCCAAAGTTTTCATTGTCTCTCTAATTTTTTAGATTTTTAAGCATTTCAACAGCATGTTGGCATCTTCCACTTTGATTTAATTTTTCAAAATAGTTATTCCAAGTCTTTTAAACAATTCTTCTACAATTTCTTTCTGAAAATTTATCATGCAATGACTTCAAAATATTTTCATCAATGTCGATTAGAAACTTTGGTTTTCTATGAATTATTCTAGCCCCTAGGAGATGTTGATGTAGGTGCATGCTCAATATTTTTAGTACTTTCATTATGGGAATTCATCATGTCAACTTGAGATGCCCCATTAGGTGCATTAGGTGAAATAGTTGTATTTTTCATAATCATATTAATTGGGGTATTTGAACCTTTTTTGTTTTTCAAATCAGGTACATTTGTGACATCAATATCAATAGGTGCATGCTCATGATTTTTATTTTCTACATTAGGTGCATTGATCATGTCAATTTGAATTATTGAATTCTCATCACTTATATTGGAGACATTTGATGATGTGCACCTTCATGTAATCTCCTCATACACTCCCTTATTTGTGCCTTTTCTATCTCTCATTTTTCAATAATTCCTTGCTTATTCCTTCCCATGATTGTAGATCTAAATTGCCCTACAAAAAATAACATGAACAAAATACACAACTAAATATAATTTCTTTTAAAAAAATGCTTCATTATTTTATATTGAATTACAAGATACTTTTAAACATAAAACAAAATGTGGACAAAAGAAAATTGACCAAATTCATCGTTTCCAAGAAAAAAAGACTACATATATCAATACCTATTGTAGAAAAACATGTGAAACAAAAATAACATCTCATGGGCCACAATAAAAAATATAATAGTCATTGACATGTTTATATATTAACACTTTTTAGTAATCCAATTGGGTTATCTATAACCCTATCGAGTTATTAAGTCCTGAGTGCAACATCCATAGGATCTCATAGCTCGATTGGGTTATATAGAGTTCTATTATGAAAAGGAAAATGGGGGGTTAATGGAAGGTAGAGGGAGTGAGAGGGGCTAGGGATTAGGGTATAGATAAAGAGGGATAGGGTTAGGGGTTTGAGAGGATAGAGAAAGAGAGAGGGGTAGGTTAAGGGATTGAAAGAGAGGGATGTAAATGAGGGAGTAGGAGAGAGATGGGTTAGAGAAAGGGGGGTTAGGGATAAGGGGTTAGGGAGGGAGGATAAGAGATAGAAACATAGGGGTTAGGAATTATGGGTTAGAGGGGGGGTTCAAAGGAGAGAGATAGAGGGTTAGGTACTTCAGAGGAGAGAAATAGGGAGTTAAGGGTTTTAGAGGAGAGAGATAAGGGGTTAGCAATTAGAGGTTGGTGATTAGGGGGATGTGTGTGTGTGTGTGTGTGTGTGTGTGTGTGTGTGTGTGTGTGTGTGTGTGTGTGTGTGTGTGTGTGTGTGTGAGAGAGAGAGAGAGAGAGAGAGAGAGAGAGAGAGAGAGAGAGGAGGGGGATTAGAGAGGGGGTTTAGGGATTAGATAGAGATTGACATGTCTGAGGGAGGTGTGTGTGTGTGTGTGTGAGAGAGAGAGAGAGAGGGGGGGGGGGGGATTGGAGAGGGGGTTTAGGGATTAGATAAAGATTGACATGTTTGAGGGAGTTGTGTGTGTGTGTGTGTGTGTGTGTGTGTGTGTGTGTGTGTGTGTGTGTGTGTGTGTGTGTGTGAGAGAGAGAGAGAGAGAGAGAGAGAGAGAGAGAGAGAGAGAGGGGTTTGAGAAGGGAGAGAGAAATAGAGATAATGGATCAATGAGAGATGAAGTTTAGAGTTAGATAGAGAGATAGAGATATAGGTTAGGGATTTTAGAGGTAGGGAGAGAGGGGAGAGAGGTAGGTTAAATATTTTCTAGGTGGAGAGAGAAGGGTTAGTGGTCAATGAGAGAAGGAAGTTTAGGGTTAGATATATGGGATTAGGAGTAAGATAAAGAGACCTAGGTTATGGGTTTGAGAGGGAGGGAGAGAGGTAGGTTAGGAGTTTGAGTGAGTGAGTGAGAGAGAGAGAGAGAGAGAGAGAGAGAGAGAGAGAGAGAGAGAGAGAGAGAGGTTGGGGGTTGTATAGAGAGATGTGGATTTTTATTTATACAGAGAGATGGAGGGTTAGAGGTTTAAGGGGAGAGAGTTAGGAGTTAGCTCAGATAGAGAAGTGTTACTAGTTAGAGGGAGTGGGTGTTAGGGGTTATCAAGAGAGTGTGAGAGAGAGTGAGAAAGAGGTCATCAATATATATGATTTTTTATATAAAACTAGAATAAAAATATTTAATTATATATATATATATATAAAATTAATGTTTAATTATTTATTAATCTAGTTATATAATTATAAAAATATATAAAGTGTTTAATTATATTTGAACTTATTTATATATTTATAAATATTTAGTTAATTTGTGATAGATATAATTCGATTGAGTTATTTCTATCATAGTAACCTGAGAGGGTTATGTGAATGCAATATATTTTGTATTCACTCATTTGTAAACTGGTTGAGTTTTGTGTGTCAAAATAACTTGATCAAGTTCTATATAGCAAAATAACTTGATCAGGTTTTTTAAACATCACAATACATTTTTGGCTTTAATAACCCTATCAAGTTATTTGAAAACATAAAACCCAATCAAGTTATGACTTGGAATTAGCCTTGCAAGTTGACCCAACAAATTAAAAGCTCATTTTCCCTCCAATTTTAATCCTTTAGACATTTTGTCATCTTCTAAGATGAATTATCATCTTTGCTTTCATCAAATTTCCAAATGATAAAGTTGATATCTCTAAAATCATAACCATAATATCACATATCTTCTTACCTTTTTGAATATATAAATTTTGTATTTTTCGGCAACATTAACACTGTAAACATTAAGTAGTTTTACAGCTATCTTCATAGTTCTCACAAACATATGTCTAACTTTTTTTGAATAAATTTTAATATACTTTAACCAAATGCAAAATAAATTACATATTATTGTTCTACACTTCATTCTATACAATTTTAAAAATATATATTTTTTCAATTATTTTGATGCAAGTTATGTCTTGCACACGAACAAGTACCAAAATTTCTATATGCAGTCACAACAATAATTCATTAAAAAAAATACTCATCAAAAAATTGTACAAAAGCATACAACTTCCACATATCATTCTTAACTATCATTGTACTAAAGAGATTTACAAAATACTAAATATAACTAGGTCTTTTGCATAGCACACAAAAATAACTATGTTATATTTTCTAAAAAAATTAGTCCAATATTTTTTTTTGTGCAAGGTTTGATGAACCTAATCTTATCCTTGTAGCTTAGAAAGTAGATGTAGAGTACTCCAATTTACATATTTTACACATCTTGTCATTTTGAGTGGATGACCCTCAAACGTCTCTTCCAAGTTCAAGTTTACCTTATTTTAGAAAGAAAAAAAAGTACACTTACCCTATGATTTATTTATTTATGTATTAAGTAATAAATTAATTATAAAAGTCTTTTAAAACATTAAACTATAACTACATAGTCTAGATTAATTATTATTATTTATTAAAATTAATTTAGCTATTAGGCTATGTGTAGAAACTTTGTTCCTATGAAATTAATATTTATGCTAGAAAATTGTTAGTCCTTTGTCAAATTTTATTTTCCAACCAATTTTTATGTCAATCGCTTTTTAACATTAGTTTTTTCTATTGCTTTATCTTATTTTTTTGGCTTTAGTAATTGTAATGGGTTGCTAAGGAGTATAAAATACATAATTATTATAAAAATGATACCATAATACTTTTAATTAATTATAATATTTTGAATCTTATCTTTTTAACTTAAGTAATTGCATTAAACTTATTAGAAGAAGTTAAAAAATATCATTATTTCTACATAATCTGCACATATGTTTCTTCATAAAATCTATTAGTATTTAATTAATAATATATTTACATTATTATATGCTAAGTTCAAGTAGACTTAACCCAAAAGCTCCAACATAAGAGGCTCACAAGTTATCATTGTGTTGTAGGCTCTTGCCTAAAAATAGTTTTCTAAATTTTTTAATAAAATTAAAAATGAGAAATTATATAGGTAACAACCTACACCACAATGGTAAATTGTAAGCCTTTTACTTGAGAGGTCTTGAGTTTCAATCTACTTGACCTTAATAAATAATAATAATTAACCACAACACATAATAATAATTAATCTTGGCTTCGACCTCATAATGATAAAAAGAAAAGAGAAATTATATAGGTCTAAATATTTTTTATTAAATTCATATAATTTAAATTTAAATAAAAATGTATCTTATATTATACCCATTAAGTTACATAATACTATTATTTTAACTTTACAATTAATCACAATTTGTTTAGTTTGATATTAATAATAAAAAGATTGCATTTTATTAAAAGCATTAAAATATATTATAAAAAATTCTAAAACTTCTAATAAAAATATATATAGAAGTGAAATAAAATATTATTTTCTATTTTTAAATACTCACAATGTTCTTATTATAATAACTATAATATATGTAATAAAAGGAGTTGAAAAATGGCAATCAAAGTGAATAAGTTTGCTTATGTGAAAAAAGCAAGAATTGAGATTGGTTAGTCATAAAACCCCAAATGGGTAATAAATAACAAGAATTCATTGCACCCAATCAAAACTAGGGAAAAAAGTTTGCAAGATGCTCCCCCAGTGACTACCACGAATAGCTTTGAATCCCTAATCAAACTTCGCAAAGATCATGATGCAATGCTCAAAAATTGCTAGATAATCCCAAAAGCCCTCATTCAAAGGATCTTAGAATCATCAAGCTCAGGGGATACAGATTTGAATGGAGTGGTGAAGGAGTATGAATGGAAAACAATCAAAAACCCTAGAAACATTAGAAAACAAAAAACATCAATAGTTAGGAATCCAAGAAGAATTTTAGGGCAAGAGAATTATCAAGAAATAGTCATAGATGCAAAAGTGGAGAAACAAAACAGTTTCTTTGCAAAAAAAAAGTATGTGAATTGGACACCAAATTTAATAACAACAAATGAAATAGGATCTCAAAATGTACCTAGGAAAAAGCCTATCAACACATAGATGACCATTATTCCAAAGCCCTCTAAGAGATCAGAAGACAATAAAGTAGCATTAGGATCCAAACTTCCTCCCTCTCACTCTTCACCTTTTAATAATCCCTTAAAATTGAGTCCATATATCTCATTGCATAAGAAAATTCTATCTCAACAATCAATTCTATAAGTTTGGATCCTTCAATGTAGAAACCCTAGAAGAGAAAACTAGCATGGCTAAACTTTTTAGGAAACCCTTGATAAGAAAGCCAACAAATATGTAGAAAACAAAAAGATTCAAAATTCATCTTGAGATCCAGACTACTCTAAAATCCAAATTATCAACAACCATCATTCAAAACAAAGGTAGAATAAACATCAGAGAGTTGGGATATATGGATATTGGAATAGCCCATGTAGGAAATTTTACAAATTAACAGGCCGGATACAAGGAGTGTGCAAAGACCAGGTAAGTATCTCTATCATCTTGAGTAAATTTATTTACTTTCATTGTAAAAATATTAATGTAATAAACAAGATGATTTCTAATTCTAAATGGTTTTATAAAGGTCATGCTTTAAGATTTTCTCCTTGGGAACCCAACTTTAATGAACTCAAAGAAAAACTTAACATGGTTCCAACATGACTTTGCTCCAAATCCATTTCCCTAGAATTAAACAAATATTATATTATAGAACAAATAGGAAGAGACCTGGAAAATATAATAGGTTTAGAAGTAGGATATCATATATCAAGTGACATCAAAGTATTACTAAATCTAGAAGGAGAATATAAGGAAATAAATAAAAATATTATAACAAAAAGATCTATATACAATCTATCTTTTACCAAATATGAAAGAAAAATTAAGAAAATAAAAAATATGGTTCTACTAGACAACATGAGATTCTAAAATGCACTTTTAATCTAGAAAAAATGATGAAAATTAAAAAAGAGAGTAAGGATTACAAAGAAGTGTCAACTAATAGAGGGACCATAACAAGAGAAAGAGGAGAGGGTGTAAGTATAGACAGAGCAACAAAAGGGACCACATGACATCATGCAAATAATGAAATAGAAAGGATTCTAGCTACAAACATCACTAATTATTAACCAAAATTGGAAAGCCTACAAGACTATATATTATGTCAAGAAGAAGCAATAGATATAGAGACAAGTCTAAGAGAATTCAAAAAAGTAATTCATGATTTACTATTAATAGAAACTAATATAAAGGATTAGTTAGAAGTATGGAAGAAGATACATTGAGCGTGTAAGGACTCATATCAACAAGAGATAACCAAAAAACAAAAAAGAATCAAAATATTAGTTTAAGAAGCAAATGAAAAGAATCCACTTCCTCAAAAATAGACATAGGAACTAACCTTGATAGAGAACTAAGTTAATGCATAACAAAGTAAGAGTGCTAAGACAAATAATATAGAAGATAGTTATATACAAAAATAGGGAAAGAATACTAAGAATAAATAGATAGCTCAAATAATAGAAAAGAAGAGGCTACTAAGCCAATACACAATGAAGATCAGTGCACTAAGGAAGTTAATATTTCATTAGCTTCATCAAACAATTGGAGTAATGTGATAATTAGACAAAAGAAAAAGAATATATCCCATAAATCCTAGCAAATGCTAGAAAAGAGAGAGGACCCCTGGGTAAGTAATGATAACAACAATCAACAAGATCAAAGGAAAATCTATTAAAACAAAGATATTTAAATGCTTGTTGAAGTAGAAACATTCCTAGATAGGAAAGAGGCTACTAGTATTAATGATCAGAACAAAGAGGAGGAGAAAAGAATGTACATGAGTGGGCAAATGACCAACATTCAAGATTGGGAGGAATTTGGTGTTTTAATAGGAGAATAGAATTTGGAAAACCAAGACATTGTCATAGAGCAAGGATAGGAAAGAAAAAAGAATCAAGACTTGAGTGAAACTAAGATAGAAGAAAGGATCTTGAAGGAAATAGAAGAAGAAGAAAAAGATTCAAAAAAAGTTAATGATACAAAAGGCTTAATTAAGGACCAAAACTACTTGGATGACCTTGAAATAGAAATCAATCGAGAAGGTATGAAAAAACCTAAGTGTGGTAAGGAAAAAAAGAAGAGAGGGGAGGAAATCACTCCAGGAGCTAAGATTAGAAACAAGACTGTTAGAAATTATTTAAAATAATTAAGAGTGGGGGTGAATCAATTATTCAAGGTCCAAATGTCTAATTAAACTTTTTCATCAAGTAAAGTGAGCCTATTAAATTGTTCATGCATCCAAGCTTAAATTTTCCTTCTTAGTAAGTTACTGTAAATCAACATGCAAGCATAAAACATGAAAGATCAACACATAACATAGTGATATATGTGCAAATCCAATTTGGGAAAAACCACTAGTAACATGCTACTCAATTCTCACTCTTCTAAAGTGATGCCCTATGAAAGGCCTGCCTAGTTAAAGGCTACATCACACTATTAAATGTGACCTGGTTAAAGGATTTAACCACCCTATTAGAAGTGGGCTTGGTTAGAGGACTTTAGAACATTCACTTCGAATTTCACCCTATTAAAGGATTTAAAAATGGCTATTAAACCAACCTAAGTCCATAGGATTTTACCCTAACTGATACAAGTGCTAGAGAGTAACAATGAGGGGTTTTGACCTGATTACAATTCACAACTTATCTTGCAGCTTTTAGATCTCTATTTAGCTCACAACATTTTCTTGGCTTCCAATCTCTATAGCTTTGATAGCTTGTCCTTCTCTCAAGCTTTGTCTCCTTGAGTCTCTATGCTCGATATACCAGTGCAATCTCCTATATGACCACTTATCGATGTAGAGTCTCTATGCTTTTTTCTTCCTTCTCCTTGATGCCTTCTCCTTGACACCCTTCAACCACTTCACAATTTGGCATACCAACAACTCAAGCTTCTTGGCCTATGACTTCTTAAGTAGAAGTCTAGGATTGCTTTTCCCATTCAATTCTTCCCTCCTTAAAGTTTAGCTTGAATGGATTAGGTAGGATTCATTGAATCTAACCCATATTTTGTTCCTTCTAGAAACATCTTGAAGAATCCTCCTGAATTCACCCAAAAATGGTTTATCTAAAATTTTGTGCCTCCAGTTCATCGTCCTTATCCTCCAATTGGTTCACAAAATTAAAGGTAACAAACTTGTCAGCTCAGATCTAGCAAATCTTTGACTTTTCCAATAATGTAGCATCTCAACACTATTGAAATTCTAGTGCTTGGCACATACTCTATTACTCAGCATCAACTATGTTTTACTAATGCTCGACACCTACTGTGGATTCACTTAGCATCCACTAAGTTTTTATGATGCTCGACACCTATTACTTTGCTCGGTATTTGAACATGCTCAACTCCTTCTATATCACTTGGCACATACTAGATTTTGCATTTGCTTGGCTCGAACTGAAAATCAACTTGGCTCTTAGTAGCTTGATCGGTAGTCACTAATGAACTTAGTTAAGCATTTTAGTCAACCTTATTACAACTTATACTTCTAAAGTTTCTAAGTGTGTCCAACCTTTTTATCTTCAATTATATTATCAATACATCCTTTTATCAATGTCTTAACCGATCCTTGCACTTAGTTACTTTTGTAACTCAACCTTTCCTTTAGGTACTTCTGTTACATCTTGTTGATTAAATCCTCTTCATTAATCAACTAAGTGATAGTACTTGGATCTTATAAGAAATTATCATTCTAGAAAATATAAGGTTTGACATCAGTGATAAAAAAATGATTGAAAACATTCTTTAACAACTATCTCCTTCTTTACAATCAATCTTCTTCTTACAATGATCTTTTCAATCAGATTTCCAACAAAGACAAGCTAAGGATAAAAAAAGATTAGTGAAATCATGAAAGCAAGGAAGGGGAAGGACCTTCCCATAGACCAATGAGGATTACTACATGGAATGCTAGAGGATTAAATTCCTCTAGAAAGAAACCCTTGCTAAAGAAAAATATAACTATAGCTTAATTAGATATAATTCTAATTTAGGAAACTAAACTTAACAAAGAAGAAGGAAATAAATTAGAAAATAAAATAGGTAGCTAGAGTATGAATCTAATAGAATCAAACAAAGCCTCAAGAGGCCTAGGAATAATATGGAATTCCCAAAAATTAGCTTATACTAAGATCACTACTAAAATAAATTGGATGGGGAGCAAAATTAAGAGTTTTAGACATAATATATAGTTTACGCTCATCAATGTTTATGGGCCAATACAAATAGCAAAGAAAAAAGAGATGTGGAATGAAATTAGTCACTTCATTGAAGGCATCAATAATGAGAGGGTTATTATTAGGGGAGATTTTAATGCTATCCTAAAATAGGTGGAAGAGAAATTTGGGGGGATACAATCAATAAATTAGTTTACATATTTTAGAAATTGGGTACAAAATAAGAACTTAATGGATATAACCACCAATAATAGGGTATATATTTAGAACAATAGAAGGAAAGGGTTTTTTCATATAGAAGAAAGATTAGACAAAAAAACTTCAAAGGTAACCTTAGTGACTTGGATTTGACTCTTCTAACATCCATTTTTCCCTTTTAGGCTCTGACCACTTTCCAGTCAAAATTGAACTTTCAAAGCTGGTTAAACCTATGAGGAATACATTTAAATGTGAAAATTGTGGTTTTTGGATGACAACTTCATGGATAATAATAGAAGATGGTGGAAAGAAGGTAATTTTGAAGGATCAAGAATATTTTGTTTTGTCTCTAAACTTAAAATATAAAAGAAAACATTCTAAAGTGGAACAAAACCTATTTTAACAACGTCCTCAAACAAAAACAAGAAAATGAAGAGGAGAATGAAAAACTAAATGGGGCTATCATCAAAAGAGGTATGGATAATGACAAATATCATAAAGAAAAAAAATTATTAACCAAAAAAAAGTCAATACTAGCAAAAGAGGAAATTTAATATAAACAAAAGTCTAGAGAAAATTGGTTATAGGCAGGGGACAAAAATACAAACTTTTTTCACAATACTAGCATTAATAATAGATCAATAAATAGAATTCAAAAAAAATTTAAAATGAAGGAATCGAAGTAGAGGAACCCATCAAGATAGCTGAATTTTTTTTAGAATATTATAAGACTATTCTTAATAACTTCAATTACTCTAATCTAAAAGCTCAAGAAACTATGTTGGAAAATATTCCCCAAATGGTAAGTGTTGCAGACTACCTTTTTTTAAACAAACCTTTCACGTTAGAAGAAATAAAACAAGATTTATTCAATATAAATCTAGATAAATCTCAAGGTCTTGATGGTTTTCAAGAATTTTTCTTCCAAAAATGTTGGGACATAATAGGAGTAGATCTCTAGAAAGTAGTTAAGGCAATGAGGAATTTTGGGTTCAGCAAGATTGACAATTTTTCATTACATTTAACAAACTTTCACCTAATCACTCCTAATGGTCAAAACCTTCGAAAATTGGTTGGATTATTTTGGAAAGGTCTTCAAATATCCCTTTCAGACAAGTGGAAGATAGAGAGACATACATAATATGTAATTTTTCATTTGAATCAATAAATGATCCTATTTTTCTTATAAAATGTTTCATTTTCATAGTGTATGGACTAGTATGGATTGGAACATGTAAATGATTGATTGATTTGGAATATTGAACATTTTAATAGAAGAATCCAAGTGGTTTGAGGGTTTGAAATGCTTTGTAACTAAATTTATCATAACTTCTTTCTCAAGTGCACCAAAACCCTCCATTTAGTGACTAGTTTTAGAAGTGATACTCTAACTTGCATTCCCACCATGGGAATTCCATGCCACTTGGTAAAATGCAAGTTATGAAGATGTAAAATGTGGTACCTAAAGGATGGGAGATGGAAAGCATGGAAACCAATTTTTCTAGCAAGCCCTAGGCCAAACATCTCTATGTGTTTGGTGCAGGACAACATGTTTTGAAGTGTTTTAGGCCCTTGGGGGATGGATGAAACCAATTTGAGGGTGGATAATCATTTATTTTAGTTCCCTACATGTTTCCTAGTTGATAACTTAACCTATTCAATCATCAATTTTATGTTTCCTTCACAAAACCTAGCAATTAGACTTAAAAGGAAATTTTTCTACCTCTAATCCTTGGGAACAAGATAGGCATACCAAACACACCAATTTGAGTTGGATAAGTATTTTGGAACCTTTCCACTCCCCTATAAATGCATATGTTCCCATTTCAAGCAAAAACCTAGTATTTGGGGATTTTGTGCTTAAAACCTAGTTGTGTTCTTTTGGGTGCCTAGGCTATGTTTTTGTGTAACTTTGTTTCAAAGGTGTAGAGCCCTCTCTTGACTCCATTTTGGGGTGTTTGAAGTAGTTCAAGGCCACACCACATAATTTTTTCTTGTTTAAGGGATAGCTCAACATCAAGTGGTATTAGAGCAACCTAAGATCCCTTACGGTAAGAAATTTGACAACACCATTGAAGGAGAAGATGAAGGAGGGTTATCTTCAAGGATGATCAATGCAAAGATTTTGAAATACTTGAGAGACTAAAAACTAAGGAAAGATGAACAAAGAGACAAAGATATTTAGTTGATGAGGAAAGAGATGGATATGCTTAAAGAAGAGCTTCATAATAGAAGTAGTGAGAACTCTGAAGGAGTCAGACAATGGAGTGATGGAGAACCCCTTGAGCAAGAGGAAGAAGAATGTCATGATAACTAGAGGCTGCTTGTGAGGACTCTAAAATCTATGGAGAGGAGAACCATGGATACTAAGCTTGACTTGCCCATATACAATGGGAAGATGGACCTAGAAGCTGCAATGGATTGGGTAGATGCCTTGACCAATTTCTTTTGATTTCGAAGACATTCCAAAGAACCAAAGGGTGAAGATTGCCAAGTCTAGACTCAAGGGGTCTGAACTCACATCATGGGACTTCACTCAAGATGATAGGGTGATGAATGAAAAGAATCCAATCACCACATGGAAGAATATAGTGACTCTACTTAGAGAGACCTATGTTCCTAAGGATTATGAATTTTAACTTCATAAGAAGAGGATGAGTTTAAGGTAGAAGGAGGTAGACATCCCTACCTACACTAAGAAATTTTAGAAGTTGGTGATGAAATCCAAACTTGTTGAACCTAAAAGTGTGAAACTTTCCAAGTATATACAAGGAATAAGGCTTTCCATTAAAGATGAATTGAGTTTGACAAACCCTACTGCTATAAAAAAGTGCTATCAGTTGGCACTCAAAGTTGAAAAGTTCAAGAGAAGGAATGAACAAAGTGGTAGAAATAAGGGAAAGCATGATAGAGGAAAAGGAAACTATAGGAGTAAAGGAACACAAGAAAATAGACCTCAAGGATATTCCAACAAAGAAAATACCCAAGAAAGAAGTTCAAGAGGTGGATATAGAGGAAGGAGAGGAAATGGAAGAGAAAAAAATGGTGGAAGAAACAATGGGTAGATCAAGTGCTACAATTGTAACCAGATGGGACACTACACAAAAAAATGTCCTCAAAAAAATAAAACAACCAAGGAGAAAGAAGAACTAACCTTGTTCAAGAGGATGATGATGATGAAAGTTTCAAAGATTGTACTAGTGAAGAAGGGGCTACTCTAATGATGAAGAGGACATTGATCCAAGCACCTATACTAGTGGAGCCTCCACAAAGGAAAAATCTCTTTAGGACCAACTACAAAAGCCATGGAAAGGTATGTAAAGTAGCTATTGATTCTAATTCTACTAAAAATCTTGTTTCTAATGAAATGCTAGATAAGTTGAATCTAGAAATGATACCCCACCTTCATCCCTCCCATGTATCTTAGTTAACCAAAGGGAAGTAGACACTGATAAATGAACAAGCTTGGGTAGATTTTCAAATAAAAGATTATAAGGATAGAGTCCTTTGTGACATTGTAGACATGGACATCTATCACCTTTTACTAGGTCATTGATCATAGTATGAGCTTAAGGCCAAATGTGATGGCATCACTAACAAATATCAAGTCACCAAAGATGGTCACGAGTACAATCTTCTTCCCAACCCTGACCCTCACCAAGAGAAATCCAAAGAATAGTTAGTTGCCATGGTAGGTGAACAAGAAATGTTGAGTATCATCAAAGAATCTCAAATAGGTTATGCCCTAGTCCTTAAACCTATGATGAAAGCAGTCGGCCAAGAAGTGCCTAAAGAAGTAAAGGATATACTGCAAAAGTACAAAGGGATACTTCCAGTAAATACTCTAGATGAATGCAGACCATTGAGGGACATCTCACACTAGATTGACTTCATACCATGTGCTTCTCTACCCAACAAGGCTGCATATAAAATTACCCCTAATCAGAATGCAGAGGTATTGAGACAGATAAGTGATATATTGGCAAAAGGACTCATTCAAAAGAGTCTTAGCCCTAGTGCAGTTCCTAGTGTTTTGGCCCCTAAAAGGATGGAAAATGGAGACTTTGACTGAATCTAGGGAAATCAACAAAAAAACCATAAGGTATATGTTCCCTATACCTAGGATTGAATATCTTATAGACCACTAGTAAATTTGGACCTATTTTTTGATGCATAGACATTGAAATTGTGACTCATAAATGTCAAAAAAGATAGTCACTAGAGTTTTGACACACACCACAGCTATCAACTTATCGATGATAATTTCTATCAAAAATTATCACCATCTATGTTACATGGTGGAGTCAGATAACTAGTCCAAAATGTTAAAATATTGATGACAACCAGAGATGATTTGATGATTTTTTCATACCATGGATGATAGGATGCATCAAAATATTGATGACTGCTAGAGATGATTCAACAGTTCTATCATACCCTTAATGGTAGGATGTGTCAAAATATCAATGATTGTTAGAGATGATTGAATGGGTTAGTCATATTGTTGATGGAAGGATGCCTTGAAATAGTGATACCAATTAGAGTTTTCTTTTTCTTAAATTGTCTCATTGTATATCATGAGGCTAATAATAGTCATACGAAGTCAAGAATATATTAGAGTAAGACTCCATGTCTCACTATATATCAGTCCTGAGATAAAGATCATTATTATGGATTTAAAATTTTATAGTTTCATAAGCATGAGGAAGAAATTTTGAAGTGAATTCCTAGAGAGAAGTCATGACTTGTTACAATCTTCATATAAATTTTCTTCTTCATAACTAGATGTAAATTTTTTTGATGAAAATTAGTCATTGGAGAGATACTAATATGAACATGGTGCCCTTTGAAATGTATAAAAAATGATGTGAGTTTAAAGGACTATTTTAGGACCAACCATTTAAGAAACACCCCAATTGGATTGAAATCCTTATTATTTAGCGAAGTTGTGATTTCTACACCTACAATTTGAGTTCATATTCTTGGGTTGCCTAGAAAAGACACTAATAGTCTATGGATTCTATCCACTTCTAGATTAAAAACTTTAAATTCCTCTAAAGATATTCATTATGGTTGTTTAGAAAATAATTAAGATGCCAATGATATGGTGTTGAAAGTGAAACCCTAGCTTAGCATCAAAAAAATTCATTACAAAAAAATCTCAAATCATCAACTTATTGTCTATGTACTCTACAAAGCTATGTGCCAAATATTTGCAACAAACTTACATCACAAATCTAAACAATACCAAAGCTTGCCCAAAATATCAATTTATCTCCATGACAACAATATCACGCTATGATAACACACAAGCTTCATATAAAATACTACAAAAAAAGGATAAAATAGAATGTGGCTTACTTCTCAACATGTGTAGTCCAAACTCTTACATATAAATTCAATGTATGATTGCATAACTCTTATTGTACACAGCCAAAAAGTAATAGTGTCAATCAAAGAAATTTTGTAGTTTCAAAAAGATAATGTAAGAACAAGTCTGAATATGCTTGATTATACCCACCTCTTCCCAAGATTTTTAAATTGTAAACCCATGACATAATAGACTCATTCTCAAATGACAAAAAGAAGACAACTGCTCATGATATATGTATATTGATAATCAAATATTTTCTCCTCCTTGGTGGACAAGTGTGATATACAATCTATTGCGAAAGTAGCTCCATGTCTGCATACAACTTATAGAGAAAGCAACATGTTGTCCATTTCTACCAAAGAAGCAATGGTAATAAAAAATAAATCATAATATGTATAAAACTCATAGAGAAAGTGGCATTTTGCAATTCATAGTACTTATGTTAAGGCCATTTTAAGGTGTTTACCTAGAGCCTATAATGTTTACCCACTAAAAATAAGTACCATGTTGGAGACTTCAAAGTTCGAGCATCCCCAGCTACAATAATGACAATAATGCATGTGAGAGATGATAATGACATCATATAAACATAAGTTGAAACTAAAATGCTTTTAATGGGGAAATTAAAACCTCTAATGTTTTAAGTAGATCATAAATTAATAAAAGGGTCTATTAATGTATTAACAAACCTCAAGTATCATTGTCAAACTCAAGCACTCTAGCTTTATTTTTTTAGTTATGTTTCTTGGTACCATGCAAACAAATACAATAAAATCATGATCAATTAGAAATAAATGACACATTTCAACAAAGGAACAAAACATTTATTTGAATAACATCAAAATATAGAATGTACCAATAGTCAAGAAAAGGAACTCAACGATATAATGTAAATAGTTAAGAATCATTGTCTGTAACCAATTAAGCATTCATATGTCTTTGGTTTCTCTCCCTCCCATCCAAAATGAGGCTTGATGTCATGAAGAGGAAGATGGGGTTGAAGCAGCAAAAACATGAACAATCTGAAAATGAGCCAACTCAAGATAGGTATGGTTCAAGATCTATATGGTTCAAGTGCATTAAGGTTATTTATTTGGTTTGAAGTATGCATTGGGAAGGTTTGGATCCTTTCATGTATCACTATTATGCCATATTCACAGTATGACATTCAAATCAGATTGTGATGGAAATGATGAAGCTTCCATTGGGAGTTTGTTCATAAAGCCTTTGAAATCAACAAATAAGTTTGATCCATCTAATCTTATTTAGAGGGTGTTATGATGAGATTTAGTCAAGGTGTATTCAAGTGTCAAGTTGATAATACATCTAGGAAGAATTGATGGGACCATATATTGTTGTTTAGTTTTGATAGATTTAGTTTGAGCTTCACTTGGTTTTGAGAATCCTTTCATTTTCTCTACTTAACATGGATAACCATGTGAAGATGGAAGCTCATTTTTCCTCCCCCCCACCTCCCATAATCACTCTATTTTCCCCATTAACAACTAAGAAAATATTTAATTCATTCATTTTAGAAGCATATCATTGAACCATTATAATCACATAAGATTCATTAACATGACATACAATTAATTAACATGTATAAACATTCATCAATAATTTGTGAACACATCAATCATTTTAATCACATAACAATATTCAATAACATGACATAAAATTCATTAATAAGCAACATTCATAAAAATCCATCAACACATCCATCATCAAACAAGATTTTAACATTCATTTATTCTTTTCTTTTTTTGAAGATAAAGGCTAATAGGCACATCATGACTATCTTAGGCATCATGTGGCTCTTGTGGTTTTGATCTTATGACATGAGGCTTCCTCTTCTTTTGGCGAGGACAAGGCTGATGTGCCCCTGCAATAAGAAATAAATAGGGTTAATTCTACACTTTTTTTTAATGTTATAAGTATTTCATTAATCTAAAGATCATAATAGGGATTTTTCTTTACCTGATAGTGCCACATCATTTGTTGTCACATTTTTTTCAGCCCCAACCTCAACATGCTCAACAATAACATCCCACTTTGCATACTCAAAAATTATCACATAAAGGTTACACCAATTGTAATTTAAGATGTTAAATTTTATTTTATTTACATGATTAATTTTCAATAGAAATTGAATATGTACCTATATCATTGTGATGCACATAGAGGTCTTCATCATGTGTAGGATTTGAGCCTTCATCATCATGAGTAAGATCTGTGCCTAGAGTAGTAGGTTGTAGTGAAATGTCATGCACACATTGTTATCATTGTTTGAAATCAACATCAAATAGATTATTTATCATGAAGTTCTCAATTACTATTATTATTCATTAGGCCCAATTACTTGTGTGTCAACCACTGCACCATAATCTTCTACACCTATTTGGCCATTGGAATTAGTGTGGTGGTGGGAAACCACTTCTTTATAGCCTTGCTTGAAGCCAATTTGTTTTTCCTCTTCTGTGGGCGCTAGATTAAATTCAATGCCCTATATTTTTTGTATTATATCATCAATAATTAATGTATTTCTTATTTGTAATTTTATATATAAAAAAATCATATGAAATTTCATTTACTACTACTTACAAGATGTGAGTGAATTTTAATATATCCACTAGAGCCAAGATGGTGTTGACCAACCTTCTCTTTCCTAGCTTGCATCACCTTCGATGTGTCATGCAACCAATGTATGTAAACTTTGAAATATGTTAGAAATATGTTAGATTATATAAATCCACAATCACACTTCTAAAATTTTGTTAGATTATATAAATCCACAAATGAATTAAACATATAAATTCTAAGCCTTTTTGACCTATTTATGGTGTCAAATAGGCATGAGTTATCAAAAGAGGTAAATTGCTAAAAATGTGTGAAAAATGTAAAGTTGTCAAAAAATCTTGCTATCAAGAATTTTTTGCAAAATGGTAGTTTGGTACAAGATGGAAGGTCAACCAATTTTGACGAGCTCTTTGGGGATGAGAAAGGTCATGCTATTACATAAACAATGAAATCTCATGTAGAGAATAGAGAGTGAGATGTGGAGAAGAAAGGTGAAGGGTACGGTGTGTGGTTTTGTATAATAAAAGTTAGTTTTTTTGTGAAATCTACTGGTATACTAGTATTTGATTCTAGTCCTAGTATCTTCTTCCTTACCTCATGGATGTAAAGATTCAAAAGCTTCCTATATGATGGAATGAAGTCTAGAAGTAATGTTGATGTTAAACATGTTCCTAGTATCATTGAGTTATTACCAAGATCTCATTATTCATTATTTTAGACAGTAAATGTTGTATAGTTTTAGAGTGTAGTGCCACATTGGTTGCATGTTTTCATTGTGTGAAGTCAGGGAAGATTCTCCTCAATAGCTAGGAGCCTACAAGTTGGAAGTTTGAAAGCTCTTGGCAAGGTAAATGTTAGATGTATAACTGTAATCTTTTTTAAAGGTGTATATCTAACATAGAATATTATACATGTTAGATATATGATTATAGTAACTATAATCAAGTCAAGCATTTTAATGAATAGCTAGAAATCACTAATTTGTGCATAATTATATTAATACTACCACATACCTATTTTTTCCAAGTGGTGGCTTAATTCCTTTATCCCTTAGTCTCTTCTATTTTCCATCTTCAATGATTTCATTCCACTCTAGTTGTGACACCATAGGAGGATTCCCGTACTTTGGGTTGAGTTTTAGAGCCCTTCTGTACTAGTCTCTCACAGTTTTTAGATGTGTGCAAGATTTTTTAGAAGTTAGGCTCTGTTCAAAATATTTTGACCAAAGAACTTCTCCATAGTTTTTATGAGATGATCTTTTAATTCATGGGCTTGCTCAATCCATCTTTTAACAAAAAACAAATTTGTTAGATAAAAAAAAATAGTTCAAGCTATGTATGTTGAATATATTACAACAAATGGATGAATGGAAAACTGTAGCAACCAATTATATCAAGCTACATACCTTTTATGTAATGTGGATCCAAATATCTTCAATTTCAAGTCATAAAAAGTTTCATAAAAAAGATTATTTCCTACAAAAGCATCATGACATCATTAGTCAAAAATGAGTTATGAATAAGTAAACTACAATTACACTCTAAATAATTACAATTTTAAAGTACCTAGAAGCTTAGGAAATTTTAAGGTATCATATATTTCTCAACCATCAACAATGATGCCTCTAATGATCTAGTAGAAGTAACACAGGTTGCTCTAGGAAAAGCTGGCAAATTATCAATAGTATTGGTATCAATTTTATTACCATGAGAAGGTCTACCCATCCTTGGACAAAGTTAATCACTGTCATACTATACTCAAATAAATTGTAAGAAAGTACAAATTTTATCATATTTAACACATAAAAAAATGTAGAAAAACAAGGATTTACCAGCTCTAGTTGCAGTAGGTGTGGATATTTGCATGCTCCTTGTTGTTGATCCTACAACTAGGAATCTTGAAGTGTTGGCCAGCTTCATTGAAGTAGGCATACATAAATCACCAAAACCTAAAAAATAATCATATATATACAATGTATGTCATGTACCCTATTTTCCTCTAATAGAATCTAATAATAAGTAATAAATAACAATGGCATTGCTATAAAGAGAAACTCTCTACTCATGAGTCATTCCAAATAAATATTATCTAGTTGAGGGTAAGTAGAAATGAACATAGGCGGGATTTATGACAAAATTATCTTTAATAGAACTTTGGATACATATCTATCTTCATCATCTTCAACACACAAAAATACATTAGATCAAACTTGGCACTCAGATTGAGGCATGGACTAAAGTTATAGATACAAGTTTTCAATGATTTTGTTATGAAGAAATAGTATCAGAATAACACTATAGCGGTCATCAAAATCATATTAGAGGAAATGATAGAAAGTTTTAGACTGACTATTATGTACAACATAAATCACTAGTAGAACCATGATGAGAGAGTCGCACTTATATAAAGGTTCATCAGTAGCACAATAGGACAATAGTCTTATAAAGGGCACCAACAACCAAATCGATGATTCGATCAACACCCATCACATATTTAGTAAGAATCATCACAAGCTCATGCACATGGAATTGGTCAAGAGAATATACATTTAAGACTATATCATTATAAAGATTTAACAATTATAATTAGAAAAGATATATGAGTTTTCCACAAACACCTAAGATAACATATTAGGAATGAGTATCAATTATAGAGTATGGATAATGGATTGTATCAGTCTTAAGTATCAAAGAATGAATACAAGTGGTTAAGTAAAGGAGAAGAGTGAACATGACAAAAATAATATAAAACTATCAATAATAACCATTAAGAAAATAATGTCCCTTCTAATGATTGAAAATTGAAATCACATACATGTATGACATACATTGGTACCCTCATTAGGTGGAACAATTTGGTGTGGTCTCAAAAAAATATGTAACAAAACATACATATTGTGGTTCATGATCCATAAATTAGTATAAAACATAAATCTTTATTGAATTATTGTCCTAGCAAAAGACTCATTTTTGCTTACTATTGGTGTTTTAAAATTACCAAGTAACAAAATACTTGATACCAAGATGTTGAAGAAAAAATTGGTCTAAGGATTAGCTACTTCTTATGTTTAACTAAGAAGTCCTTTGATTTGGATCCAACTTCAACAAAACCACAAGGATTATCTACTCTTTAGGTTTTGCAAAACCAAGGTAGGTGCACTTGAGGGATAAGACTATTCAAAACTAGATATTCTCTTCACACTTTTTTCACTCACTAATACTTTTTCATAAAAATTATCCCTATAGCAGATATTTGATCACAATTCTTCTCAGATTTTATAGATGTTTCTAAGTTAGAGTAGCTTACTACAATACGTAGAGATTAAATGCAAACAACTGTTGACCAACAATTAAATTATTCATACATTAAAGTAAGATTGATTTGATTTTTTGAATTTTGCTTGATGTAAATATATGATCTCTTCATATGCAAACTAAATAATTGATTAGTGCCTCATCCATTGGCATTTAGAGTCTACCATCTATTTTGACCTAATCAATTGTATTACAATCAATATTATTAACAATTTACCCTAAACCTCATTCTTATGCATATCCTTATTGACTTGGAAAACTTATCACCTTACTAAAGCATTTACTCAATTGATTGAATTGAAAGTAGTAGCAAACTAATATACAACCTATCCTAGTTACATTAAATTGAATAAGCATTTCTTACTCAACCTCAAGATAACTAGTTAATAATAATGGGGACAAGATTTAGAGAAAATAGATGTGATGGTAACTTTCCTTTGTATTAATTTTCATTGAAAATCACACTATGGTGACATAAAACTTGAAATAATTCAAGACAAGAAAATAATGATCCTTCAATGTTAATGTATTCTCATATTTTTAGAGAAAAATAGATCATAAAATGAATATCAAGAATACTAAACTGAAAATGCAACACTAGAAAAAAAACTAAAAATTACATAAGATTTTGGACCCTTTCTCTAGCCTTGGAATCTTATTTATATAGAATGAGATACAACAAGCTTCAGGATATGAGAAGAAAGATAGTTGTCCCTAAGAAAGATATTTGCAAAAAGATTACTATCATAAAAGGCAAATATATGTGCAATTGAATGTCTTTATGATGAAAATTCCTTTTATGGGGCCAATTCTATTGCAGCTCCTTCTTGTCATTGCTTTCCTTTTTAAAAAAAATTGATAGCTTGATCTATTGATTAGTTGTCTAGGTCTAATACTTGGAAACTCAATATAACTGATGGATCTCCCTCCAAATTATCTTGAACAGATAAGTTAATAATTACAATTAATTCTTTTGTTTCCAAGTCATTAGTCTGATTAATTGTCTTAGCTTCTACAACTGGTTGATCTTCTTTTGTTTGTTGTGGTGGATCTATTATTTGCAATTCATCTTGATCCATCACACCTTCATCACTTTCCTCAAATAACAACTGATTTGATTGCACAAGATTTTCCATCCACTTGTTGAAAAGTGTGTCATTTGGCCAATTAAAATTTAATATTTCTTGTTTCCATTTTAGAACATCTTCTCCTTGTTTATTTATTTCAACAAACTCCCTTTTTAAAGAATCAAAGAATATTTGTACTTAAAAAAATTCCTTAGTTGTTTTGGCCAAACATGTATGGCCCTTTTCATTTATGATCCTATTGAATTTGATGCATATCAAATCATCCAATTCTTTGGCCCGTTCCTCTTTATCCTTTATTTTATCCACATCCATGTGTGCATGAGGAAAGAGCTCACAATTCTCACTAAGATATTTTGAGAAATAGTTTATGATTATCTTGTGGAGTGTGACTCTCTTATTATCAAAATTAGAGAGGTCATTAGTCATATCATATATTTTTTCTATGTTTTCATAAGATAGATTGTTGACTAAGAAGGATAAAATGGTTACATCACTGTCCCTATTATTCCATTTATTCACAATTGGCTTCAAAGAGGCCTCATTATTTTTTAGCTCATTCCATACATTCATTAATTTTGATAATTGTTAATAAAATGTAGGCCAACCAATCTTGTCCACCAAATACATAATTGTTTTTTCTGATTTTTTCCTCATATTGGATATCCAATTCCACATGTAGTGCCCATAGTTTGCTCTTTTTTTCCCTCAAAATCCTTAGTTGTATAAAATTGGGGTCTTTGTGGACTATCTGGTATTTCTATAAGAGGAGTTGATTTGAAAGGTTCAATCAGAGGACAAGGAGGGTAAGTGATCTTGGATTTGCTAAATTGTCCTTTATACCCTACCATCTTATTTTAACCTCAATTCTCTTGTGTACTTCCTTATTGTAAGCATCTAGAACCTATTAATACTTCTCTTGTAATTCCAATTTTTTTTCTTTTTTCTTTCCTAGTTGTGGCTAATGTGAGGTTAGCTAATTCAACATTGAACTCTGCAGCCTCATCATTTTGAGTGTCCTCTACTCTTTTAACAATAAAATTTCTAGTTAATCTAGTATCATCGAGCTAAGAAGAGCTAACTCTTGATCTTATTTTTAAAGACCATATCACTAAAGTAGCATGGTCTTCACTGAACTTAGCACCTTTAAGTCATTTTTAAACCTTCTCCTTAACACTTAATTTCTTGGTAACAATATTAAAAGCCATAGCATCTACAATATCCCAATTGGGCAAACATAAAACTCCAAATGATCTTATCATTGTTCTTCCCTCTTTAGGAGTCAAACTTCTAAACTCTTGCATCATTTCATCCTTTACTTAATCTTTTATAGTTGCATCCTCCATTTTTGGATGGTCAACCTTCCTCTTTTATCATCTTTCTCCAATTTTTTTTATATTAGTTCTCCAGGCAAATTGGTAGAAAGCTCTTGATTTGACAAAATTGACATTTGATAAAAATTCATGACTAGCTTGTTCTACCACAAGATCTAATTTTTTCCCTCTATAATCAGCAACAGTCAACTCAAGGTTGGGCATAGGGGGTTCTTGAATATTATTCTATAGTAGTAATAAATACTCCCCCTTGGGATCCTAATTGTTCAATTTTCTATCTAGTGAGCCATTCCTTTTCTATATGCAAGGGAGATTAAGAAGGTGTGTAATCTTTTATTTGTGAGACTTGCTTCTCTTCTATCTTCTGCCTCTTGGTCCTTGGCTCTTCAGGCCTCTCCTCCAAAATAGAACTAGTTGATCCAATTATTTGCTTCCCCTTATCAGCGACATGTTCTTTTTTTTTTATTATGTTGTATCTAGACCCCCTTTGAATGACCAATTGTCCTGATCCTACTGTAGGAGTAAAAGACAACTTTTTCATTACTTCCTTTTCCTTATTAGGATAAGAATTGATGAGAAGAGTCTTCTTTTCATTCATTGTCTCCATAATCTCTAAAAAGGTGATCATCAAATTTTTAAATCTATTCACTGATGTCTTTGTATCTTTCAAAGGGCTATAATCCTTATCAAAATACTTAATAAATTCTAAAACCATAGAATAGACTCTCCACTTTTTTTTCTTGATCTCTTGCTCTTGGAGAGAAAAATCATTTCTTATTACATCTTCTAGGAAATAGAATTGATGCTCTCAAGAACTAGTCTTGGCCATCTATCTAAAAATATTAAAAAATCCTTCATTATCATTAAAATGAGCATGGGAAATTAACATTTTGTATGGGTCTAAAAATTTATACAAGAACAACCAACCACCCTTTACAATGATAAATTGATGAACTACTATGCATGATGGGAAAATAGAGCCTCTTGACCTACCAGTCAGTTATGCTTCTTCCAAACCACCTAATTGTCATAACATCTCATCTATTCCTACCTTAAGAGGTACCTAATATGGAAGCACATTTGGGGTTCCTTGGAATCCATATACTCTAAAAAATATTGACATTGGATAGAGAATAATATCTACCCAATTATGGGATACTTTCAAATTACTAGGGTTGTCCATAGACCTAATGAAATCTAATAATGCCTTGGGTATCTTGGGATTATCTTTCAATAATAAACTCCTCATCCTAGATACAAAATATCTATCAAACCTTACAAAATTGGCCTCATTTGCATCCCAAGTCATATCTACACTCCACAATTGAATTGGCAAAACTTCTCCATCATGTTCTCTTGTAAACACCTTTTCTTTTTCAAAAAATGTAACCCCTTTATACAAAACCATATGCATTAACAAAGAATAAAAACCAAAGATTTTCTCATTTTTTCCCATTGCAATTCCAATTAGACCTACATGAATTTCTTCCACTAGAAAGGATGCAAAATAAAAAATAATATCCACTCCAAAGGAAGAGATCTATACCATCATGTATATAAACTTTATTGGCACAAATTCTTTCTCATCTTCATTGAAAACCTTGCACAAAGTCATATAGATATCTATAGCCCTATAATTAAAAAACTATCTTTTAAAAGGCTCTTTAGCACAAATTCTTGCTCATCTTCACCGAAAACCTTGCACAAAGCCATATAGATATCTATAGCCCTTTAATTGAAAAACTATCTTTTAAAAGGATCTTTAGTTGATGTTGTAACAAAGGTTAAATTTCCAATTGTGGCCAAGTGTTCTTTCAACACTCCTTTCCTAATCTGATCCTTGTGGGATAAGTATTCTTTCTCCAATCCCTAAAAATCAATGAACTCATGATAGTCTATGGTAGGATCCATTCCAAAAACTTCTTGTATTTCCTCCACAGTAATTTTCAAATCTACTCTCCTCACCATCTTAGCTACTAGATCATAGTTTTGAGCTATAGTAGTGAGGAGGTGTGAATCCATGAAGACTCCATGAATTACTATTTTGCCTAGGTCAAAATTCTAGATATTTCCATTGGGGACAAACCATTTCCTTTCTGAAAACCTCTTTTTAAATAATTATAACCCTATTTTGGAAATCAGGACATCCTAAATCTAATTTTCCTTGTTAAATAAACCATCTGCAACTCATAGCCTAGGGTTTACAAGAACTAATTTCTTTATTTGGCCAGACTCATTAGTAGATTCACTTAATTACTCTAAGAAATCATCATGAATATTTCTACTAGCATATTCAACCTTCCCATAAAACCCCTGTTTGGAGGAATATTGAAACAAAAATGAGGAGAACAACAAAATTCTTTTAATTGTATGCAGATAGGGGCACTTACTTGGCCTTCTTGTTTATTCTCTAAATGTTGCAATGAATCATTGAAATAGAAAATTTTATAGCTCAACCAGGCAAAATGTTAGGTTCTTCAATAGGTCCAAGCTCTAAGAATTCAAAAAATCTATTTGTAGGATGAAATTGTTGACCATCTACACTACATTCCTTGTATTAGCTCACACAAGAAGCTTTTAATTCCCATAAATGGGTTGCAGAGAAAATAGAGTGACATTCCCTTGTGAATTTAAACATGGGTCATTGATTTACAAAAATTTGATGATTAAGAAAAAATATGTATTCTGACTCAGCTTCAATCTTCCAACTTGGTGGTCAATCTAATTGAAATATGCTAGATTTAGCCCTTTATCTTCATGTTGGAAACTTGCATAATGTTCATTTATGTAACTAGACACATGTTAGGCTCTCATTCTATTGTTATGGATAAAGGTTGAGCATTTTCCTTTAGTGACATAACAATAGCCCTCAATCTCTTATACATCAGACAATTAAGGATGACACTGCAAAACTCTATTGAAAATGAGCCACCATGATATGTGTCAATCTCTCGCTATGTTGCCAAGAGTAAAGACCTTGCAACTCCCATTAGCGATAAAATAACAACCCTTGATTTATCTTGCATTTGACAATAGAAAACATGACAATCATATTATAACTAAGATGAAATTTCTAGACACATGTCTTCATGTTGCTATGTTACCAAGGGTAAAAACCTTGTAACTTCTTTTGGCAACAAAGTGACTATTGTCGATCTTGAAAATATTTGATTGTGTGGATCAACATCTTGTCTCTATCAAGTATATCCCTCATGGAAAATGGAAATTTGGCATCTAGAAACCCATTGATGACTTGGAACCTATGGTAATTTGTACAAAGGCTAGTCCTGCCATATTCCACATGTCAAACTCTCACTATGTCGCTATGGGTAAAGATTGAGCAATTCTAGATAACAACATAGTGACATCCCTAGATTGAATCTAAGATTAATGGTGGAAATAAGTACATTGAAAAAATAGCCCTTTATGGTAAAGAACGAATGGGATATGGATAGTTGTTATCTCATTCTAACACACCCATTAGCCACAAAGGGAAATGGCCCACATGACCATGTGTTGATTTCTTGCTATGTTGCAATGAATAAAGAATGATCAACTTTATTTGGTGACAAAGCAAGGCTCATTGATTTTCCATCTGATCTATGACACATAACTTTCTTTTGAAACCATGTGCTTCTGGTTAGGTCCCATGGACATGTGTCTTCATGTCATTATGTTGCCAAGAGTAAAGACCTTGCAACTCCCACTGGTGATAAAGTGACAACCCTTGATCTTAAGCAAGGTCAAGGGTCACTATGACTTAACTGATTTTCAAACACAAGACACAACCCACACAATATTAAAATAAAAAGCTTCGGTCAAAAGCTTTTTTAAGCGACTTAGGGTAATGCTAGGTAATGCAAACACAATTAAAAGGTACCCAAAAAAATAAAAGGGGGCATTCAAATGATTTTTTCCCATGCACTTCTTCTAAAAAGAATGCCATGAGAACCTGACTCAAGGGTTTTATAGGGGCAAGAAATATTTAAAAACATAAAACCCTAATTTTGAAAAGGCACTAGATTTTTAATAGAAAGTATAAAAATATCCTAAGAAGTGAAAAACCAAGCCAACACTTACTTCTAGATAGTGTGCTCTATGACACAATTCATTTATTGTGGCTAGTTTCTCTTCTATTGGATGTGGATCCATCACAAGACCAAGAATTTGTAGATTGATGGTCTTGAGGGTCTTTTTACATAGGGTCGCTGCTATATGTGATGTCATCATCACATAATATTTTGGTCACCTTATTAGAAAGTAATTGCTCTTGTGCAATATGTTCTTTTCCCTTTCCCTAGGAATCAAATTGTGACAAAAAATATCAGTAAAACAATCAAAACAAGTCCAAAACCTTCATGAAAGTAACATAATAATATGACATTTTGTAAAATTATAATTGCATAAATTTTTATATAGAAGGTCTACATGCACTAGATAAGGGGTGGGATCAACATCCCTACCTCTATCATCTAATGGATTGGTCAAGTTTCCCTATGCCAAAGAGTATATATAAAAACATCATCATAATGAAAGGACTAGCCCACTTAGCAAAAAATTTATTATTAACATGGTATATTGTATATTAATTAGAGTTCTAATTGGAAGTAATTAGTTTAAATTTTACATATATAGTACTTACAAATCCCATGATAGTAACTTTCTTTGTATCTATGTGATTCAGATTGTAATCTATTAGCAACTCTTCCCTTGAACTCATTTATTTTATCACACATACAAAAACATGATTTCCCTCATGCACCTCAAAAATTCAATCAGTTCGCTTATTAGTTGACATAGGATATGTACTATTTATAAAAATTGCAATGTTCCTTGTTGCTTTTGGCCTTTCATCAATGTACACAACAAGTCTTTTACTTTGATTATTTTCTTTCCATTGTAGATAATTTTTTGACACTACATACATATGCATGCTTTTTTTTATTGAACTATCTGCATCTAGTTTTTGTAATTATAACAAGCTCCTACATACTATAAGTAGTCAAAACCTAGTACATTTCCACTGATCATGTCATTGATCATCTTCTTCATCCATCTCATCATCATGAACATCACCATTATCACCATCACCATCAAAATCATCAGAATGACCATCGTCAACATCATGATCATCACTATGACAATCATCATTGTCATCGTCATCATCATCATCACCATCACCATCACCATCACTAACATCATCATCTTTGCCACCACCACCATCATCATCAATTCCATCACCACAATCATGAAAATATTTTCCACCAACATCATCATCATCTCCTTCTTCATCTTTTCTATCATCAGTATCGTCATCTCCTCTGTCATCTTTACCATCATCATCATCCACTTCATCTTCCACTTCTTCAGTATCTTCTTCTTCAATCACATTATATTTTACCGATCTTCCTCTTGGATCACGTCTAATAATAAATGACCAACTTGATTTATGTGGAATGCCAAAGTAAAACACTTGCTCACATTTGCTTCCAAAAGAACATAGGGCTCATTTCCAACTAGCTGAAATGACCTTGTATTAATCATTGTAAATCTATTATCAAGTTCAATAATAGTACTATCAGGATCATTATGATTCGGTTATAGCCTATACCATTTGACACTGAATAGAACTTGTTTGAAAGAATCAAAGTCGTACTCAATTATATTGTCCAAAATGCCATAGTATTTGTTTCATATTGTTGAGGATGCAAGTTGGTGACCTTGAATGCTATTGTTATCCCAAAATCACAAGTTCTCTTAGTCTCGTCTACCTTTTTTATGTGAAATTTATGACCATTATAGTACATAACTCTGTGGTGCTTGACTTGTTATTATTCAAACATGTCAAAATTATGTATCAATCCTTGATTTTATATTTAAAAAATGGGTCATGATAGATTAACTTATACGTACCTTTCGACCTGTTAAACCATTTTCTAGATCAATTACCATTGGCATAACATTGGGATCTCCATTATGATGAGCTTATTTAACCATTGAATCAACACCTTCCCATGTTAATGAGTGAAAATTTTGTTGAGATCATCCAATCCATACCATCACCCAATCAAGATTGTTTACAATATAAAAATGAAGTGCATCCCATTCATAAGAAACTATATAAAATAAATAGACCAATTAGAAACAACTTATATTGATTATGGATAAGAATCAAATAACTACAATAACATCTTATAATTACCTCTCATTTTCCTCATTCTACCTTTCCCCATCATGTACTCCCATTCAAATTTGTTTATAGAGTTGGGATCCCAAATGAAATCTACATGGATATTTGATGCAAACTTGGGAAGACATTCACTAATTTACACCATGGTTTGGTAGACCATATATATTTCAACCATGGAACCCTCAGGACATGCTCTCTGTCAAACCAAGCCCTTGAAAAATATCAAGTGCCTCTCAACCATAAACATTGACCTAGTTGGTATAGGTATCACAATTTGATATCCTCAACTAGATGTATGAAGTAGTGTTCATATGCATTAAAAAAAGTTGAAGGTAGACACTTTTTCATATAACACAAAAGCAGAGGAATTTTTCTCTTTCATTGCTTTATGTCTTTTTTATCAATTTGTTTAGATGACAACCACCTAGAAGATATTCATCACACAAAAATATATTAATGATACTAATAATACTTCTATACAAAAAATCTAACAAACAACACTTATAACATCATGTATTTCCCAAGATCATATTTAACATGTTTGATACTCATGTTTTCAAAGTTGTGTAGGAGAGATAGAGGTAGAATGTACTATAGTAATAATAAAATGATCTTTCAATATATTATAAAATAAAAAATTAAAAAGTACATGATGTTTTACAAATTTATTATAAATAGAGAAGAACATGACTTCCATTGATGAAGCTATGCCAATCATGCATTTTCAACTCTGACCCAAAACCACCTTTCTTTGATATGGGATTGCTTATGTTTGTAGCAAATCCTTTGGAAATTTTTTGTTTTTTTATGGCTTCATATATGGCATCAGTTTGTTGTTGTGTTAATAACCAAGGAATGGGGCTTGTATTAATCTATTTTCCATTGCTATTTGATTCAACAAAAAACTTCAATGCATGATTGGATTAATCAATGTCATTGCAAATTTTGACCAATTTTTCTTTGTCATGCCTTCCATCCAATATTTTCCATAGTGTCTCTATTACATTTTTTCCAATATGCATAGCATCAAACAAATGCATGATTGGGAGGTGCTCATAGTACGCCAACCTACTAAATTTTCTAGGATAGCTTTTAAGTCCTTTTGGAAGTTGCTCATTGATGCCTAGATGATCTTCACGAACATCAATTATATCATTAGTAAAGAAAAGATAGTATCCAAATTTAAATTTCATATAAAAACTTCTATCAAATGGAATGACATTACCTCAACAATTCATTCTATTGTATTCCAAATTTCACATGTGAGGTGTCATTCTTCGTGGCTTTGATGTTGTCTCTTCTTTCCCATTGAAAAGATAATTTTCAATAATACGATACTTATGATTTTTTTGGAGATAGTGTATATGTTAAGATTTTTAATGGTGAAATTTCATCTTTGCACCAATACCAACATCTTCAATTATGTTCTCTGCCTCAAGATCATCTTCTCCCATGGGAGTATTACTTTTTGCTTTGATATTCACACCTCCATGTTCCACTAGTTTGAAATCCACATTCACTAAAGGACAAAAATACTTTTCCCCCTTCAATGTGATGATGTTTCCTACAATGTCTCTGAGTTGTTGTGATTAGAATTCTTTGATTCTTTAAACCCTTGCATTTTTTTCAAGGACAATAACATTTTCCATCGTCGTTTCTTTTGAATTGAGACCACAATCTAGCAATTGTGGCCTTATTTTGTTTTGGATTCATATTGTTAGGCATGGACTTTCTTCACAAGAAAATATTTGAGCTATAAAATTATATCAAATATAAGCATACAAGCATTAGTAGCATCTTGCATATAATCAATAATAATTAAATATAACTATCTCTTTAGTAAAGATGGCATCTAAACAAATCAAAGTTCATTAAATATTTATCTTTAAAGTGGGGAGTAATGAATTAAAAATAAGTTGAAGTTTGATCCTTAACCAAAGCAAGCACATATTAGGAGAAGAGTTAAGATCAATCCCACTATCACATTAATTCATTAGGAGGGATGACAAGATGTTGCATGAGTTGTGGGATTGTTACATGGAGAGCATTTCTTAGGTGATAAAGAATAATATGAGCATGGAGGATGATCATGTGTCCATGCTTTATTGGAGAAGTGTTCATGATAGATTTTATAATTTAAAATATTTACAAGAATGTGAAAATAGTGTACTATAGTCTCAAAAACAATAAGAGGTTGATAATGAAGAATGCCCAAAAAATCACCTAATTATGTTAACAATTGATTAAAACATAAGTCCAAAAAGTAATAGTCTTACCTCAAGAAAACCAAATATATTTCAAAAAAAAATTATTAGGGCAATGCTAGAGACCTCAAGTGTTTGAAGGATGAAATGTCAATTAAATCCCTCTCTATTCCTAAGGTAAAAGTTTTAAACTTTGAAATCCTTGATGATCAAAGAAACACTCAAGAAATCACAAATAGAGATAGCAAAGCTTGCAAGAATATTTTCATTCACTTGATATAGAAGTTTGCAATTTTAAAGAGCTGAATAAATCATCTTCACACTTAATAATCTACAACTAGTCCATCAAAGAATATTGGTTTTGAATAATTAAACTAATAGTGATGGAAAAGTGAAGATACAAATTGGTACAGATTGTGCTCTTTCCGAAACTCCAATTAAAGAAATAAAATCTAAAGAAATCTTGCACCAAGATGATCACACAACTAAAGTACCACATTTATATGAATCATCATCAATTTGGATAATGTTCTTCTCTACCAAGAGAAAATTATACACTAGTTTTAGCCTTCTATCAAGAAAGAGAAACCCTCTATGTATAACCCATGTACTAATTTAATCCAAGCTAAAAATGGGGTTCTAGTTGTAGATTCTCTATTTGAGTCCTTTGTATTTATTATTGCTAAAAATGAAGTTGAAAATTGTGAAAATCTAAATAAAAAATTAAGTAGAATGCTTTCTATATTTAATGATGCTAGTTTGGGTGATCATTTGGGTGTGAAGGTAGATATAATACCTGATTTTTTTGATGAGAATTATATTTCTATCACAAATGAAGATGCTTTTTTAAGAATTGATTCATTTCCAAATGAAATGTCTTTATTTCATGTTTGATTTTATTTAGATTATCTGAGAATTATTAGAATGTAATAGTTAAGAGTTCTAGTTCAAAGCACAAGTTTGGTGGTTTAATCTAGTATATCTCTTACAATTAGTTTAAATTGATTCCAGATGGTTCATTGGGTTCATAAATAAATTTTTTAATTGGTTCAGATGCATCAAAATAAAAAAATTTAGAGTTTAAAATAAAGGTTTGTTAGTCCCAAGGTTCATGATCCAAGTCCATAAGTGCAGACTCAAGTTCACACTTCAAAGTGAACATGTTCTAACTCAAATCAATAGCTTGGGTTTAAAGGCACAATTTTGAACTCAAAGGTTCATGATCCAAGTTTAGAATTTGAAATGCAAATTCAAAGGTTCATTTTTCAAATTTAGAATGATAGTTGTAAGAATGATCATGTGAGATTGGTATCTTAGTACTTAGGTGAATGTTTCTTTGTCGAAAAATGGATTAATGGAAAAAGGCCTCTAAACCTTCAAATGGAGGAAATCCATGTGATTTGTTTGACAAGATGTGGATGTTATTAATAGGCTAGATTGGTAGCTTAATGGTGATTTACATTGTTAACTAGATGCAGACAACCTATCTTTAATTATTTGACAAATTATCACTAGATCATATCATAAAGAATTCAAGTTTCTATATGAGATCAATAAAAGTTAAATTCATCTCATCCCAAATCTCATATTCAAAAATGACCCTAGTAAATTGAATCCAGTCATCATTCTTTGATCATGTTATTATGGGAAAAATATAGCAGTTGGCGATATCAAAAAGAAAGTCCCATCTTTTCTAATGTCACTATAAAGAGTGAAATGCCCACTTTGAAGAACTACATGGCATGTGTTTTGAGTGTCAAAGCCCACTCTTCATGCTATAAAACTTATTGGATACAAAAGGAAAACCATTCTTATCAAGTTCTATTCAAGTGAAAAAGAATACACATCATTTTAAATGTAAAGAGAGACATTACATATGCTTGAAAAAATGTTAATTCACAAGAGCTGGTAATGAAGCTCTAAATTTAAGAAATAAATTTCAAAAGGATATCAAATAATATCAATGAAGACATTATGGGTGTTGTTTGCATTGCTAGCCTAAGTTGAAAATTTTATATGTGAATATTAGGATGGGGGTTCCTCTTACCCTTACCAAGGATAGAGATGGAAGATTTTGGTATGTGTATTTTGGCAAGATGGAATACCACATAACATAAATTGATCTTAGATTTAAACGAATGAATAGAATGACATCCACATTTAGTAAAGAAGCATGAAGATAGATCTTGATCCTAAACCTAGTTACATAGCTAACGTACAATCCTTAATTTTGAATGAGGTTGGAAAGATTCATATAATATGCAAATGAAGAGAATAGAGATCAATTATCAAAAGGTAATGGGAGATGCCCTCCAATGTTTTGATAAAATGACACTGACAAATAAATCATAGCAAAAAAATCCTATATGCACAAGGATAAGTGCACCAAGTTGTGGTGCTAAAAGGGGGGTATAAGTGGACACCCTTATCCTGAAATCAGAAACTTCTGAACTTCAACAAGAATTTGAAGATAGTTACACTCAAAATTTTAAGATATGACAAAAATAAAAGTCGTGGTCCTTTGAATCTAGTTTCTAAACTACTAATTTTTTTTTAATATGGTTTATTTTTAGGTCCTCAAAAAAGGAGGCCATAGAAAAAGGTATTGTTTATTCCAAAAAACATAAGATAGTACAAAGTGTGGCCCCCCTAAAATTTTAACTTTTTTTTTGAAATTCTTTAATTGCTCTAGTCAAAAGTTACTTAACACTGTGTTGTTTATCCTAGATTTTTCAAGTAATTTTATAATGTGTATTTTTTTAATGAATTTTTTAAGTAGACACATCCCAAAAATGTGAAATATCTATGTGTTCCCCCTAGAAATAATTGAAAACTAATCTAAAATCAAAACTTTTTTTTTTCAAAGTGTGTAGAATGGACTCTAGTTTCTAAAAAACTAAGTTGTTACAAAATTCAATGAATGAACTAAAATCTACAGACCAATTATATGGTTATATAGCTAACACAGAGACCTACAATGTCATATAACATAATCTTATCAATGCCCAACCACGAGGAATCTTGAAGGAGAGAACACAAGAAAAATCAATCATTTTTTGTATGTTTGCAGCAAAACACATCTCAAACCTATTTATAAACTCCAAACCTTTGGGTTGGATATCCAAAGCAAAACCAAGCCTTGGGCTTGGTTTTAATGCAAAGCTTTGAATAACACATATGCCCTATAGTGTACACATGCTATTTAAAGCTTTTGAATTAGGATTTCAATAGCACGTGTGTGCTATAGTGCACACACACTATTGAGACCTAAATAGTGCATATAGAAGGAAGAAGAGATGCAAAGCAAGAGCAAGAGAGAGGGGGGGATGGCTATGTGTGTGAGAGAGAGAGAGAGATAGAAAGAGAAAGTAGTGGATGGGAGAGGGGAGAGAGAGAGTAGGGGATGGAAGAGAGAGAGTAGGGGTGGCAGAAAGAGTACGAGATGGGAGAGAGAGGAAGTGTGAGAGAGGGTAGGGGTGGCAAAGAGAGAGTATAGGATGGGGGAGAGAGATTGAGAGTAGGGGATGGGAGAGAGAGGAAGTGTAAGAGAGTGAGTAGGGGTAGTAGAGAGAGTACAAGATGGCAGAGAGAGATTAAGTAGTGGGAGAGGAAGTGAGAGAGGGAGAGAGAGAGGAGGATGAGTGTGTGTGTGTGTGTGTGTAGGGGATGAGGGAGAGAGACTAGAGAGGGAGAGAGGGGGATGGGAGTGTGTGTGAGAGATCTAGAGAGTAGGGGATGAGAGAGGAGAGAGAGGGTGATGGGAGTCTGTGGTGTGTGTGAAAGAGAGAGAATAGGAGATGGGAGAGGGGAGAGAGAGAGAGAAGGGGATGGGAGAGAGAGTAGGTGGTGGGAGAGGGAGAGAGAGAGTAGGGGACTGGAGAGAGAGGTAGTGTGAGAGAGAGTAGGGGAGACAAAGAGAGAGTACAAGGTGGGAGAGAGAGATTGAGAGTAGGGGATGGGGAGAGAGAGAGAGTACAAGATGGGAGAGAGAGATTGAGAGTAGGGGATGGGGGAGAGAGAGAGTAGGCAGTGAGAGATGAAATGTGAGAGGGAGAGTGAGAGAGAGGAGGATGGGGGTGGATCTGTGTGAAAGAGAGAGAGTAGGGAATGGGAGAGTGTGGAGAGAGAGTAGGGGATGGGAGAGAGAGAGAGAGTAGGCAATAGGAGAGGGAGTGGAGGATGGGAGAGAGTATGAAAATGTGAGAGAGAGTAGGGGGTGGTAGAGAGAGTGGAGAGGGAGAGTGAGAGTGAGAGAGTGTGTGTGAGAGTGAGAGTGAGAGAGAGTAGGTGATGGGAGAGGGAGTGAGAGAGGGAGAGTGAGTGAGAGATAGAGTAGGGGATGAGAGAGGAGAGAGAGGGGGATGGGTATGTGTGTGAAAGAGAGAGAAGGAAATGGGAGAGGGGAGAGAGAGATAGAGAGAGTAGGGGATGGGAGAGAAAAAGAGTAGGCAGTGGGAGAGGGAGAGAGAGGGGGGATGGGAGTGTGTGTAAGAGAGAGAGGAGGGGATGGGAGAGAGTGTGAGAGTGTGAGAGAGAGTAGGGGTGGTAGAGAGAGCGTGAGAGTAGGGGATGGGAGAGAGAGAGAAGAGAGAGGGAGAGAGTGAGAGAGAGAGAGAGGGACAATAAGTAGTGGGAGAGGGAGTGGGAGGGAGAGAGATGGGGAATGGGAGTGTGTGTAAGAGAGACAGAGTAGGGGATGGGAGAGAGTAGGTGGTGGGAGAGGGACTAGGGGAGAGAGAGGGGGGGAATGGGAATGTGTGTAAGAGAGACAGAGTAGGGGATGGGAGAGAGTGTGAGAGTGTGAGAGAGAGTAGGGGGTGGTAGAGAGAGCTTGTATAGGATGGGAGAGAGAGAGAGAGAGAGTGAGAGTAGGGAATGGGAGAGAGTGTGAGAGAGAGTAGGGGATGGAAGAGGGAGAGTGAGAGTAGGGGATGGGAGAGAGAAAGTAGAGAGGGAGAGAGAGTACTTGAGAGAGAGAGAGAGATAGTAGGTGGTGTGAGAGGGAGAGAGAGGGGGGATGGGAGTGTGTGTGTCTATAAAAGAGAGAGAGAATAGGGGATGGGGGAGAGAGAGTAGGCAGTGAGAGAGGGAGTGGGAGAGGGAGAGAGAGGGGGGGATGGTAATGTGTAAGAGAGAGAGTAGGAGATGGGAGAGTGTGTGAGAGTGTGACAGAGAGTAGGTGGTAGTAGAGAGAGCTCATATAGGATGGGAGAGAGTGTGAGAAAGAGTAGGGGATGGGAGAGAGAGAGAGAGAGTGAGAGTAAGGGATGGGAGAGTAAGACTAGGGATGGAGAGAGAGAGATAGTAGGTGGTGGGAGAGGGAGTGGAAGAGGGAGAGAGATAGGGGGATGGGATTGTGTGTGACAGATCTAGAAAGTACAGGATGGGAGAGAAGAGAGAGGGGGGATAAGAGTGTGTGTCTATGAAAGAGAGAGAGTAGGGGATGGGAGAGAGTGTGAGAGAGAGTAGGGGGTGGCAGAGGTAGAGTATGGGATGGGAGAGACAGAGTGAAAGGAAGGGAGAGAGTGTGTGAGAGAGTAGGGGATGGGAGAGAAAGAGTAAGGGTAGGGGATGGGAGAGAGAGAGTAGAGAGAGAGAGAGAGAGAGAGAGAGAGAGAGAGAGAGAGAGAGAGAGAGAGAGAGAGAGAGAGATGGTGGTGGGAGTAGGAGTGGGAGGGAGGGAGGGAGAGGGGGGATGGGAGTGTATGTGAGAGATCTAGAGAGTAGGGGATGGAAGAGGAGAGAGGGTGAGAGAGAGTAGACAATGGGAGAGGGAGAGAGAGAGAGAGAGAGTAGGCAGTGGGAGAGGGAGAGAAAGAGAGAGAGAGTAGGGGATGGGAGAGGGGAGAGAGAGAGTAAGGGATGGGAGAGGGGAGAGAGAGTAGGGAGAGAGAGAGAGAGAGAGTAGCTCAAGAGAGGGGGGATGGGAGTGTGTGAGATAGAGAGAGTAGGGGATGGGAGAGGAGAGAGAGAAGGGGCTGGGAGAGGATAGAGAGTGAGAGAGTAGGTGATGGGAGAGAGAGAGTAGGCGATGGGAGAGGGAGTAGAAGAGGGAGAGTGAGAGAGAGAGAGTAGGGGATGGGAGAGGAGAGAGAGACTAAGAGAGTAGGGGATGGGGGATGGTGTGATAAGGAGAGATGTGTTTTGACATAGTGCGTATGCACTATAGTGCATACATGCTTTATAGGCGTACACACTATGTCAAATCACCCAAAAAGGGTAAAAAAACAAGTTTGGGTCCCATTTCATCCATTCTCTACTTTTTGTCTATTGTGCATTCTATTGTTCTAACAGAAAACACAAGTTTCAACATAGCAAAAACTATTTGAAGACTTTTTGAAGCTAGTAAACACCAAATTTAATCACTGGATACGTGATTTGAAGACTTTTTTAATATTATTTGTATAGAAAAGGTTATTGCAATCCTTTTTAAATATTGTTTGTTGATATATAGATACAAATTTTATTATAATTTGACATGTTGTTTAATATATAGTGAATTCATTAAAATTTGTATGTTTGAATGAAATTTTATTTCGAAATGGTTAGAAATTTGACAAGTTTGATATATATTGTGTATTCATTCAAATAATTGTAATTTTTATATGTATTTGAATGATTTGTAATTTACACATTGTAAGTAATTCAAATGTTTGAATAATTTGACATGTAGAAATCATTATCATGCCAAGGAAGAAACCAAAAACTCAAACAAATGAAGATAGGGAGAGAGATTTGGCAATTAAAAGAGATAAAATGAAACTACTACGTGAACAAAAAAAATTGCAAAGCAATAATAAAGAATTGACTTTTGAAGAGGATTAATAACCACCAATATAAAGAAACAAAGAGGAAGGATTGGAAAGACAAAGAGAATGAATGAGATTTTTATGCTCAAGAAGACAATTGAATTGTGAAGCTACACCATCTTCCAATGTTGGAGTCATATCATCCTCTCATATTGAATAGACACTAATTTGTAGATCTAATGATTTACACACTCCATCATGTCATGTTGAAGACACAACGTCAACACATCAAGTAGGTGATATTCCATCTTTTGCATCTTATTGCGAAGGCACATCATCTCTAGTTCAAAGTATGCAATACACTTAACCTTATGTTGATGTTCAAAATGTTGAGGGAATGGAAGAGATTATAACACCTTCTAGAATTCATTTCAAGACCAAAATAATTGATTGATATTGATACTAACATTTTGAAATCAATGCCTGACAAGATTAGCAAGCGTACTTGTCAAAGAAAAGTTAATCATATGTGGAGATTATTTTTTGAAGAATTAAATATTATAGGTCAATGCCAATTATTTGTTGAAATGATGAAAAATTTGAAATTTAGGCCTATCATGAAGATTCTTGGGCTAAGAACGATCGAAGATTCAAATGAAAAAAGTATTGTAAAGAATCTAATGAGTGCTTATGACAAAGTAGGTTCTAAATCACACACCAAAGATAGTAATATCACAAGATGAGTACAATAGTAAGTAGCCAAATGAAGAAAGCTCAACTCGTGAGAAAGACAAACAAAAAATTAAAAATTGGTAGAGGTACTCTAAGGAGAGCCATGCCAAGGCATGAGAGATTGGAAGATCCAACAAAAAATGAGTTATGGACATATAGCAGTAGACTACAACGAAAGAATAAAGAAATTAGTGAAGCTTTGAAATCATTGATCAAATATTTTTGAAAAAATAACACACGTGTTTCCCCTAATCAAAGAGATGTTGTAAGGAGGATTTTTAGGAATAAGGTGTCTCAACCTTGTATAATTCCTATTCTTATTATTTGTTTTGTAAAATATATTTCTTGCAAATAATGTTGATGTGTCGACATCTTGAATTGTGTGTAAGGAGATCATGGCTAAAATGGTTATGATGGATTCCTATGACACGCAAGAGCTATGTTAGGAAGATTCAATGATAGGTGAAGACATGTGGCAACTAAGATATTTGAGTACTGTACACTCTACCCCAATAGTGGGGTTCAGGGTTCCTATTTTCTCAGAGAATGGTAAAACCATAATACAGTTTACCTTTGTGAGTAGCCCTAAAGTGAAGTGCATGTTATAAGCATTTTTAGGGTTGCAAAGAGATGCGATGCAAAAAAGGTGTATTGTTGGTACTGCGAGTAGCTATTGGAGTCTTCTGTTGTTGATGTTGAACTTTCATTGCAAGTGTATTGTAACCTTATGTTGAAGATAATACATTGTATAGGTTCTGAAGGGGTGGGGTTGTTACTGAAAGGTTTGTCCCCACCAGCAAATCCTTGTGTTATGTGTTCTTTTCTCTGTCCATTTTTTGTATGCATGGTTGGCTACAATATTGTTGTTTACATGATATTGAATTTTTAAGCGAAGAAGATTTAATAGGATTTGCATCATACTTTCCTTATGAGATTAGTGTACGAAGCTATTTTCACACCTGAGTTTCCTTACAGGATTGGTAGCCAAAATCATGACCCAAATGCAAAATATTTTTTGGACTCAACTCAGACACAATTTTTTGCAAAAATTATTGGTATGTATCCTCAAATTTGAATAAATCAAAGATTTTTTGAGATGGGTAAACCTTTTTATGTGAAGATAAATCACACACGCACAACTTGTTGTTGTAGGATACATATTGAATTTTCTAACCATTTTGATATTTTTAGGCATATATGTGGGTTTTTGCATTTTGAGTTTGTTTTGCAGGACTGTGACATGAATGAGCCACCAAGATCTTCAAGGGAATTCATATCCAACATTTTATGTGAAATAGGGGATGGTCAACAATTTTACAAGACATCATGCTTGGATGGTACATGCTTATTTTGTGGTTCTTTGCAACTTTTATCAACTTGTCAACATATAGATAGTACACATGCAATTGGAAATGAAATA